>PVJO010005626.1:0-96596 GCA_004026905.1 Hystrix cristata | reverse complement strand
GTAAGATGAAAGGGGGGAAAAATGGTAAAGTGTAGTTACACTTATTGCAAATAGGGAGGGGTGGATGAATGGAAGGGAGGGGAGGGGAAGGGGGGAAGAGGGGGGAAAACCAAGATGTATCATGTACAGGTACAAAATAACCATGTTGATTATGATCATTATGTATGCAATGTACCAATACATGTTCTTGGTAAAAAAATAATAAAAAAAAAATAAATAAATAAAAATAAAAAACTAAAACAAAACAAAAAGTAGGTGCTTCAGAGCAGAGTTGGCTGAGGTAGTTGCCAGCCAACCTTGCCAAAAGACCAACTTGAGCGTCCTGGAGCTCTCATTTCTTTGAACAAATTGTTTATCCACTTTTTGCATCTGCAAATGTCATATGAGGACCAAATGTGGGCAAGAAGATGCTTTATAAACCATGATGTGCACAGCAGCAGTCCTGAAAACTAACCTTGGGAGCCAGGTAATCTGCAATTGGATCCCACCTTTTCGATTCACTGAGTTACCTTGAGCAAGCCAGTTATCTCTCGGTACCTCTGTTTTCTCACCTATGAAGAAAGGGTCATTTTACTACCAACCTGATCCAGTTGTGATGAGGATTAATTGGGTAGCAGTTAGGACAGCTAGCAGAACATGTTACACAATAAATGGGACCTAGTAGTGCAGTCCAGTTACAACTCTTATTCTTGACACTCTGCATTACCATTTTAGGGTTTACCCATGTTCATAGTTCTTCTTTAATTGTTGTATATCATCATTGTCTTAGTTCCTTGTTGCTGGGACAAAATACACGACACTCACAAGTTAGAGAAGGAAAGGTTTATTTTGGTCCATGGTATGAACAGGTTTCAGTCCATAGTCAGCTGGCTCCAAGGCAGGGTGCCTGGTAGAGGGGCATGGCAAAGTACCAACAGTCCATGGCAGAGTAGGCAGGAAGCTGCAAGTCTTCCTCTCCCTTTTCAGCAGTGCCACCCACAGCCAGTGTAGGCCTCCTCATTATCCACCCATAACTATGCTACACCAATCGGTGGACTAATTTAGTTATCACACACCCTTAATCCATATTTACACATCCTAGAGCCAGCCACTTCCAAAAGTCCCTACCTATGAGCATGTGAGGTTTTGGGGACCGTCTAGATATAAGACATAACAACCATCATTTCCATCTGCTACATTGCTTTCAGCTGCTCATTTTCTATATGCTGGTGTCTTTATGTTTTCTAATTATTGTTGGTATCTAGATACTATTGATATCAGAGTAATGTTCTTCTATCTACCAAACATACGGGACTCCCTCATTAGTTTTAACAGTTTGTCTAGTTTTGTTGGTCTTTTTAATCACATCATTTGCACATACACTCATTTTGTTTCTTCCTGACCAATCTTCATAACTCTTATTTCTTTCCAGGACTTACTATACTCATTTGGGCTGTGGTGGTAGCACCCTTGCTTTGCTTCCTATCTTAAAAGGAGTGCTTCCACAGTTTCTCCCCTATAAAGCAGGATTTCACTAGGGAGTCTTGATAGGGCTTGTGGTGGACTGATATGGTCAGCTTGAGGTGGAGCGCCCAGCTGGACTGAGTTGGTGTGGTTCTGGGCATAGAGGATCCACCTGAGGATTGTTGCCGACACAACACAAAGGAGAATGAGAGCAGAAGATGGAAGGTGGCTGTTTCCCAGGAGAAGCTCTGCTGTTGCTGGTTCTCCCAAAGGGGACTCGGCTGTTCTTGTCACAGAAGGAGCTCGGGGCCTTGCTGTCACTGAGGATGGCTGCTGTTCGCTTCAGGGGAGCTCTGGTCGTCATGTCCGATGTGAGTGTCATACCCTGGCTCCAGTATAGATTTCTTCAGCCTTTTAGTGGAGACACAGATGTACATGGGACAGTGCTGTGGGCTCCCAGCCCTTGAGTGGATCTTTCGGGTCTCTGGTGCAGATGTTCTCTACTCTTCTTGCGTTTGGCTTGTGTGTGTGAATGTTGTAATGTGTAAGTGTCCAGTATGAAATCTGCTCTCTTGCGCAACATTTGCTCTAGAAAATTAACTGAGACAGGGCTGAAAGGGGTCCCTCTATTGATAATCTTAAAAGGTTTTTTAAAAACTCACAGTTAAACATTATTAAATTCTTTTTATGCATTCTAAAGATCTTTTCATTTCATTCTCTGAATGTGTTAGTGTAGTAGATGACAATAACGGATGTCACGGTGTTAATCATTCCTGTATCCTGGGGACAAACTCTGCTTGATCATGATGCAATTCCTTTTGGGTTTTTTTTTAATGTATTAGTGGGTTTAGTTAATATTTCATTATAATTTTATTATAATGTTCTTGTCCCTATCCAATTTTGCTATCAATGTTACAGTAGCTTTAAAACTCAAGTGGGTACCTCTCCCACGTTTCCCGATCTCTAGTATAATTTTTAGAGGACAGAGATTATGTTTTCATGGAAAGTTTGATAAAATGACCAATCTATGAAGCCCTCGTTTTAAGGGGAAGTGAGATTTAAATGATAACTATAATCTTAAAGTGTCATTAGCCTGTTGTATTTTCTCGAGCTTCATTTTAACATTTTTTTAAAAGATCAAGATATTTATGCATTTTCTCTGCTTTTAGCCTTCTGCTTTACCACCAGTTTTCTTCTAATACTGCTCCTAAAGAACCGACTGTTTCACTCCTGAGTCTACCGTTCTTTTAGACATGGCATAGACCTGGCAAGTCTTCCTTATCTGGCAAATGATTTGGGCTGGTGGATTCCTCAGGGTACTATGGATGCAAAGGGAAATTATTGACCTTGTCTATTAAGAGCAACAGTTGACTTAGCTCACATACAAAGGAAAAAGAGACAAAGGACAGAGAAGAGGAAGAGAGAGAATAACTGCTCTTAGGCAGTTCCTGCTTGGGAAATCCCACCTGGGAAGTAGCTCTTTGGAAGAGACTTCCATACCTTTCCTACATAGTTAGGCAGGAAGGGTTTAGAAGCCCTGCTTCCCCAGTGAGGCACGATGTCAGGCTTTGCCTCTCGAGGGTCCCTTACCTGACTGTCTCCTGTGTTGTCATTCACTCATGCACAGTGACTATAGACTGCCTCCGTGCAGGCTTCGCTGGCTTTGCTTTTCTGGTGCTCCACTGGGGGAAGAAGCATGTAACTTGTATCTTGGTATAATTGTATCTGTGGAAAAAAAGAGCCACAATTAGAACTAAGCCAAGTTTGTTTATTTAATGAGAACAGAAGTCAGCTCTCCTGCCCTTCCGCCCTAGACCTGATGTGAAACTTTCAGGGTCCTTCTGTCTGAATCACACAGACTGCCACTCTAATTGTATTTGGGAAAAGTCATTTGTATGCAGTCCCAGAGCTCCTTCCCTCCTGCCTTCCTCCCATCATTTGGAGATTGTCAGTGGCAGGTGGCTGAGGCTTTCTGGAGGCACCGTCTGATCTGTCACACCCTGTCGTCCAGGCAGCTCCCAGCCCTTAGCTGTATTTTCCTTCGTTTGGTCTCAATGTTTGGAAGCAAAGTTTCTTAAATTGTTCTTTATTTGAATGGAAATACAGTCTTCTCATCAGAAGAAATGGTGAGACAAGTCATTGATGTAGACTCCAGTGGAAGGAGGAGTGATCGGACCCCCAAAATGGACCATGTTCCATCTCAAACTCACCCAGTTGCCCATAGACACCACTCAGGCAACAGTCTATTGTGCGTGCATCCTTCCAGGCACTGTGGTCTCCTCCAACACCCAGCCTTGTCTATTTTGGGGTTTAGCCGTGGAGTGTAACACTATTTGGAAACATTTCAGCTTAATAAGATTAGACATTGCCTTCCAGAGGGGCATGGAGGAAGAATATCTTAGTGGGAAGTTGCAGGTAGGCCAACATAGCCTCAACTCTGGAGCCTTAAGAATTCTCTTCACATGAGGAGTCTCTCAGTTTCATTCTGCCTGGAGAATATCGACCCAAACTATCGTTGGTCTTCCTGATTATATTACTCATCTTTGTGCTGCTGGAACAAAATACCTGACATGCACAATTTAAAGGAGAAGAGATTTTTGGCCCAGTTTCAGGAGGTTTCAGTCCCTGGCCTGCTGGCTCCAAGGTATGAATATCATGGTAGACAGACATGGCAGAGGAAAGCCAGTGAGCAGAGTGAGAGGGAAGAACCAGAAAGAAAGGAGGCGGGGACAACATATATCTTCAAAGCCACTCCCCTTTGGGCTGCTTCATTCGATTAGGCCCCACCTCCTACAGCCCATTCAGCTATGAATTTATCAATGGGTGACCCAGTTCCCTCTGAATATTGCTGCATTGGGTGATCGAGCCCTCTATACATGGTTCTTTGGGGGTCACTTTATATTTAAACACTGTCCCAAGAGACATCTCTCCCGCCACATGCCTGGGAGCTGCCTTGAACCTTCAGTTTCCTGTTCGAGAAGTGGACTCTCTCTTATTTGTGATAATTGACAGTTTGAGTCGTAACTCCTTTTGGCCAGCATGTGTGCCCAAAGTGTAGCCTTAGCCAAACTGGAGAAAAAAACAAAAAGATAATAAATTGAGAGAGATATTGTTTCTTTTTTATGCTTAACAGAAAACCAGTGACTTTTAGGATGATGAGCGATGATCTTTGTTTCGTTGAGTCTCGAGGTAGCCCACAAAAAGAAATTGTTATAATGATTCTAGTAACTTGGTGGGGATGTGTGGATGGCAGAATTCTAAAGATGTTCCCCCAAAATATGTTTCCTATATAGCGAAACATTCACGTAAATACTACAATAAATGGATTAATTAAGGTTTCAAGGCAGTTGAATTTAAGAAATAGTGATTATCCAAGCTGATATTTTCCCTGTTGTGCAGCAACAAGGGGATTTAAAGAGATTCAAAGCATGAGGAAGATTTGATACACTTTTACTGGCTTTGAGACTAGAGAGACTCACAAGCAAGGACCAAAAGTGACCTCTGGGAGCAGCCTTCGACCGGCCACCAGCAAAGAAACAGGGACATCAGTCCTTCGACTGCAAGGAACTGGACAGCACGAACACCCTGAATGTGTGCTCACTGGGTTCTCCCCCAGAGCCTCAGATGGGAGTCCAAAGCAGCCTGCACCTTGACGTGTGAGAGTCCTAGCAGAGTGCCCAGGGCGGATGGCTGGCTCAAGGCCACAGAGGGAGCATGTGGAAAAGCTGCTGCTGCTTATGACATGCTGAGCAGTGCACTGCTGAGACCTGAACTGAATGAGAAGAGACACGAGGGAACCCAGTGAGCAGAAATGGACTTGTTCATCGGCGGCGGCAGCACCAAGTGGCCCTTGCTGTCCTCTTGGCCTTTGAAGCTCTCCGCCCAGATTGCCACATGTTTCTCTCCCTGATTTTCTTCATGTCTTCGCCCAGTGGGGCCTTATATTTCAATTCTGCCTTGACCCTTCATTCCCCGAACCAGGATGACAGCAGTGTCACCTTCTCCCCCTTTTTATAGGAAATTATTTCTCAAGTGAAGGCTGAGGCCCTGGGGCTAAAGGTCTCATCTGCCTAATAAGATGGAATTAATTCCTACCAAAAGGAACTGAAGCAACCGATTCATCCTGATGCCTGGAATTTAATTTTAAAAGTTCAGTTGTTCCTAATGGGAAAGATGAAACTGTGCTACCTGAAGAGGCTAGGACGCGTCAAGCCTGGGCAACGTGATCTCCCTGTGGCCGAAGCAGTCCCTCAGTAACTACTGCCCTTTCCCTGTGACAGAGCCTTTTGCCAGCCGTCAGCTTTTGTAGCTCTGCAACTTCTGAGGCAGGATCCGCAGCGAGAGGTTCACAGAAGGTCAGGACTACAGAGACTAGGGATTAACATGGGCAGAGATTGTTTAGGAAAGATGTGAGGTTGCTGCACAGACTTCATCATAGTAAAATATCAGACATCGTAAGGATGTTCTCTTTTGTAATGAATGTCACAGTGTCCAAGCACAATGAATACCCCTGCCCTGCCCCACAGCCTTGTGTGATGGCATGTACCCTGCTTAAACACAACCCACTTCGAGGCCTCAGTTATAGTTTAGCTTTAGATGCCCCCCCCCGGCCAAGCCTCATGTGCTCACAGGTGGATGATCCACAGGTGAGTTTAGGGCTGACTTACTGTTAGGAGGTGGGATCTGGTTGGAAAAGGTGGGTCACTGGGGATGTGGCCTGGGTCCATCTCTTACCCACTTCTTCCCTGGCTCTCTCTGCTTCCCGCTGCCATGCCATGAGATCCTCTCCCCTGCCAAGCCCCTCTGCCCTGCCACCCTGCCTTGGAGTCAGCCAACTCTGGACTGAAACCTCTACAGAATGTGAGCCCAAATAAACTCCTCCTTTAATTTGAGGATGTCAAGTATTGTGTCCCAACAAAGAGGAAAATAACTAAGTCTCTGATCCCGTTAACACATGCATGCCTGCATGTGTTCTCTCTCTCTCCCTCCCTCCCTCTCCATCTCTCTCTCTCTCTCTTTCTCTCTCTCTCTCTCTCCCCCCCCCCATTCCTGGTCTTGGTCCTTTCCCTGTCTCACCTGAACTCACCTCCTGCCTGCTGTGTTATTTTTCAGTTCATCATGGAATACAGAGAAATATGTTTTTCCACCATCAGAGAAAGGGAGTCCAAGAGAATGGAAGTCTGATGCATTTGGATTTACTGCCTCAGCCCCTCAGCTATAAACCAGACTTGCATAATACTTTCCCTTTAAGAGGAAAGAACTAGGGCAGCCCTTTACTTTTGAGCAAGTCAGGGTCAGCCAAAATCAGAACCAAGACATGAAGCAATTTGTTGCCACATTATCTGTAATAGCAAAGAATTGGACATGATCAAGATGTCAGGCAACATGGACATGGCTAAGAAAATTGTTGTACATCATTTCCAAGGAATATTATGTGGCTATTAAAAATGATCATTATGAAGACAATGTTTCAACATGCAAGAGGCTTACAATTTAATCATAAGTTTAAGAAGGCTGAATATAAGACTGGAAATATGCTGTAATTACAGCAATATTAAAAAAAAAAATACACACAAGTGGCCAAGGCCTGGGAGGCAACATGGGATAGAAAATGAGCTTTTCTGGACAGGGATGCAGGGATTATGGGCTATTTCTTCTTTGTAAATTTCCTGTAATGTTGTTTACTGGTGTAATATTGTTATTACTGTAAATAACTGCTGCAGGAACAAAGGAGAGTCTGCAGCCTTTGGCTGGCTGCCACCACCAAGATCAGAATGTCATGGAGAGAGAGGCCTTCTTCCCTGTTGATCACGAGGACAGACACCGTGTCACATGGTCCCTGTGAGTTCTTCCCCCTTGCCTCACCAGCCAGCCCTAGACTGCGCTTTGCAGGATATAAGAGAAGGGCCAGCATGCCATGCCGCGGGCCAGGGGCACAGGGACTGATTGCAAACCCTCCTGCCATTCCTGCCTGGTGCAAGGATCCAATGGCCCTCTTGGTTCCCACAGCTAATTACCATCTATCTTATGGCAATTTTCATACGTCTTCCCTGGCTCCCCTACCACAAGATAAATTGAGGTGCCCCTTGGAGCTCCCCATCTCAGTGAGCGATGCATCCCTCTCCCACACCCCCTTCTGCAACCCATCACCGAGTCCTTTGGATTTCGCCTCATTAGAATTTTTCAAATCTTTCATTTCTCTTCATGTCTACTGTGCCCCAAAGTCTAGGCCACTAATATCTCACACCTTCACCACAGACCAGGCCACACAGCCTACAGGCTCAACCTCACCCGACACACAAGTGGTCTCTGAATGGAGAAACTCAAGGCGACCTACTGTGTGGCAGGATGGAAAAGCTGGGCTGTTCATTTGTCTTTTTTTAGGTCTTCTCTTTTCCCTTTCTATTTAGGTGTACCGCGTGCACAGGGTACTTGGCCCAGTGTGTGCATGTTTGTATACTATGGATATATGTTTTCAAAAGCACTTTCTGGATGTGGCTGGCCTAAAGTTTGATGATTGATACCATCTCGATGTTTCTAAGACACTATTCAGGGACAGAAGGTAGCAGCCCGGAGACTCACACACCCTCTAGTCTTTCAGGCCTGGGCGGCCCATTGTATGTGCTCTTCCCAGCTGCACATTCAACTGCCGCCAAGTGGGTAGCTTAACATGGGCCTCACAAGGTTATCTACAGCATGAAAACTGAAAAATACTACCCATTGAGGATTTCTCTTCTTTTCTACAAAACTGGGAGTGGAATACTCACTAACACACTACTGAATTAATTTTTCTTCTTGGAATGTCTTTTTCTGGGATCTTCAAGATAAAGTTTAAGCAACATACCACCCAGGCAGCTTTCCCTCACTCCTCTTTGCCCCTTTCTATATTCCCACCTGTCTCTGACCTCCTAAGAGGCAGGGATGTGTCTGCAGAGAACAAGGCAGGGCGCTGAGTGGGTGCTCATGGACTGGTTATGGACTGGAATGAAATTTCTAACATTGCTGGGAGACCTCAGTGCCTACAGCCCCTGTGGGTCCTGGTGGCCTGCTTCCTAGATTTAAACCCCAGGCCCACCTAGGGCAGGAAGTAGAAAATTCTCAGTGTCTCTGAGAAGGGGCCAGATTAAGAGCTCAACTCTAAAAGCACATATCAACATCCTCCTCCTTGCCCGGGGCATCAGGCTAACAGCATCCTGACTTTCCTCAGTTTTTCTCGCAGACTCTGGATGGCCTAGAGGCTGCTATAGGGGAATCAGTTCTCCCGTTGAGGAAATGATCACTCACACCACATACCTGAGCAAACAGCTGTTAGGAAAACCGTGATGCTAGAGGCAAGGATTACAGAAATGTGTCCCATTGGATTGTAAATGGAGACTTGTTTTCTTTCCACAATAATCACAACACTTATCATTTTCTTGGGCAAGTTGATGCTTAAAGCAGCAATCCAAAGTCGTGCTAAAGACAGAACTTTCCTAGAGAAGGACAAGTGAAAGCCCTTTGGAAAGAACACCTGGCTCCAGAGAACCATGAGGAAGGAGCAGATGTAGACGTCGGGGGGTGGCGGCCCTGGCGGTGTAGCTCAGCAGTAGAGCACTTGTGTACCATGCTCAAAGCTCTGTGTTCCATCCTCAGCACCAAAAGCTAAATAAAAGAAGGGAAGAGAGAAAAGGTGGTCTGCTGAGCCTCTTCCTGACACTGAGGAGTGATAGCGAGGCAGCCAGTCCTTACCCCAAAACAGCCGAAAGCTCAAGAAACTCCAGGGAAATAAATTTTGGGGTTCTCGGTTTAAGAAAGGCTGTGGAGTTGCAAAGACCTGAGTTTTAATCCTCACACAGCCCCCGCTAGCCAGTGGTTTGGGGCAAAGTAATCAAGATGTGCCAAGCCAGTTTGTTTCTCTCCAAAGTGAAAATTCAAGTAAATGGGGTGGTTAAGTTTATGCACTAACTTGGCTAAGCCAGAGTGCCTGAAAGTTTGGTCAAATACTAGTCTAGATATTTTGTAGAGGTTTAGCTTGTTTGCTGTCAATGTGTGCTTAGTGTTTACAATGGGTAGACTTGTAGCATAGCAGAGTGCCCTACATAATGTCAGTGAACTTCATCCCATCAGCTGAAGGCCCTGAGACCAAATGTTCAGGTTCGAAAAGGAGCATTTTGCCTTCTAGATTGCAATACAAAAACTCTGCCTGCTAGCCTTCCCTATAGATTTGCCAGCCATCCCATGCTAGCATGAGCTAATTCATCAGTGTCTCCCTCCCCCTCTCCTCTCTCTCTCTCTCTCTCTCTCTCTCACACACACACACACACACACACACACACACACACACACACAAACGTGTTGGGTTTGTCTTTCTGCACTAGCTTGCCTGATGTAGTACACAATGGGAAGGCTCCTGACATAGACACAGGCACATAGACACAGGTTTACCTGAGACATAAAAATCCCTCCACTGCTTAAATAGACATCTATGCTTCTGAGAATTTTTATTCTCTCATGTGACGTCCTCTGGTGTTTTAACTAGCCTACCTTTTGTAATATCCCCACCAGCCAATGGGCCCCCACCTTAAATCCCTTCAGTTTGTTGACAGGTTCTGATTGAACATCTACACCCATGGATTTTAAATCTAGGTGCACATTGGAAGCATCTAGAGGCCTCCTTAAAATTGCCATTGCCAAGGCTCCATTGCCAGATATGTTGACTGAGCTGATCTGAGATGGATCCGAGATATCCATAGGTGTTCAGAACTCTCACCCAGTGTTGTAAACCACTGATGTGGAGTATGCAAGTATATACCACCAGCAAAGACAAATTTGAGCAAGATGCGTTCCTCTACTCCAGTACTTTTCCTTTTAATGGGGAATATGACTCTCCCCGGTCCCCAAGGCAGAATAACAAGAGTCCTCCTTTATTCTTCTCTTTCCTTTACCCCTCAGTCCGACTCATCAGCCAGTCTTGCTGCCTCCAGCTTCAAACATATCATCTTTCCGTCCCCTGCTCTCTAACTCATCAGCTACTCTTGGTGAAAGCTCAACTATATCTTTCCCTGGCCATTGTATTCACTTTTCTATCCACCTAGAGCCAATCAGGACAGGGACATGCCAAATGATTTAAATATGGAGCGTTTAACAAAAAGAATTACTACCAAAAAGTTTTGCATGACGAAAAAGTTCTAGAGGTCTGTTGCACAATATGAACATATTTAACACTACTGAACACTACTGAAGTGGTTAAGATGGTCAATTTCAAGTTATATTTTTTGTTACTGTTTCTAAAAAATGTGCTTAAGTGAAAGAAGTCAGACACAGAAGAACATGTATTCTGGAAATGTCGAGAAAAGGCTAATCTATATAGATAGAAAGATTGGTGGTTGTCCAGGGCTTGCAATGGGGATGAGAAGTGACTTCTAATAGGTATAAGATTTCTCAGACTACAGTGATGATTTCGTAAATTAGAAAAGTTAATTGCAATTATTAAATTTTACACTTAAAACTAGTAGATTTTTTTTGACATGTAAATTCTGCCCTAATAAAAGTACCTTTTAAAAAATTAGTAAGTATGACAGGGTGGGGTGTTGGATCAGTAAAGACGGCTAGTAGCAAATAAGAAGTCTAAAAAACATGTGAGTCATCGATAAGCAAGCAGCCTCTACCTCTAAGGGTGACACAGAGCAGCCGATGAAAAAAACCCCACGTGACTGTAAATCACTATGGCTGTCGAGGAAAACAGGACGGAGGCGCCTCAAAACATTAAAATGGTATCTGCAGGAAAAGATCAGTGTGCTGAAGAGACTTCTGCACTCTCGTATCATTGCAGCACTGTTCCCAATAGCCAAGAAATAGCAACAGCCTGAGTTCTATCAGCTGATGAATGGAATAGTATTCAGCCACAGAAAGAACAAAATCCCGTCGTTTGCAATGACATGGACAGACCTGGACTATACTAAGTGAAATAAACCAATCTCAGAAAGACCAATACTGCAATGATCTCACTTATCTGTGGAATCCGAAAATGCTGCTCACCTAAGTAGAGGGAGCTGTGCTTACCAAAGACTGGCAGGGTCGCAAAGTAGGAGGATGGAAAGAGCTTAGCCAATGGGTGCAAAGTTAAGATTGGACAGGAGGAATAACTTCCAATGCCATACTACACAGTAGGTGAGCACAGTTAGCGGCAATGTAAAGTATATTTTGAAATTGCCAGAACAGGACATTTCCAGTGGTCTTGCTACAAAGAAATAATGAATGTTTGAGGTACTGGATGTTTTAACTCCCCAGATTCAATCATTGCTTAGCATACATGTGTTACTGTAGCACTTTGCACTCTGTAAATATGTGAACTTATTATGTGTCAGTTTAAATTAAAAGTGTAACTACCATATGACTGAATGCTTTTTCATATACCAAATAGTCATGTGTATTTTTCCCTTTGAGAAATGTCTATTCAGTTCTACCCATTTTTATTCAGGTTATTTGCGTTTGGGCCATGGAGGTTTGGAGTTCCTTACATATTCTGGATATCAGTTCCTTGTCAAATGTGTAAGTTTGCAAATATTTTCTCCCATTCTGTAACTCTGTATCCTTGGTTTTGTGGAAGCTTTTTAATTTCTGTAATCCCATTCGTCTATTTTTGCTTTGGTTGCCTGTGCTTTTGAAATCTTATCCAAAAAATCCCTGCCCCATTGAGACATGGAAATCCCACCTCTCCCCTTGTTTCAAACACGTGTTGGTCTTTTGATTCTATCCAGCTTGGGATAAGTTAATGCTAAAAGTGCTTTGTACTTTTAGGGGGAGATAGAGGGATGGGGGCTGCTTCTGATTTCTTTATCCTTCTGAGGTCCAGTCTTCTTTGAAAAATAGCTCATGTGGAATTTCTTGACCTCTGTTCTTTTTCTCACCTCCCCTGGAATGACTTACATCCCGTCCTTAGCCCTGCCTTCTTTCATTGACAGATGTGTCTAGAGGGCCATTCTGGAACTGGAGGTGAAAAATAAAATACAGCTGTTCCTAATTACTTGTTTTGTCAGGACTGAAAGTGCTTTATTGACCAGTGTAGCTTTGGCCTTACTCTTCAGCCTGTCTCTGAGTCACCGTGGCTGTCAATAGCAGCGCCACTGACTTGTTGTCTTAATGGCTGAGGGCAATTGACTGTTTGCTGACCTGATTGATTCCTTGATCCTCAACTTGAATCTGTCCCAAAATAGCACCTTTGGAGAGCACACGGGCTCACTTTAGGTGCTTTTAACACAATCAGTTCGACCTGCTATGCTTTAGTTTCCCTCTCAAGTTAATAGGTTGTCATGAGAGGGTGCACTGATTTTGCAAGAACACCCAGAGGGTCTGGGGGAGGCCGAAGGCAAACGTGCTGTTCCTGAAAGCCTTCCCTCTGCCTTCACTGGATCCCTTGGGGCCTCCACAGAGGAGTGAGTGTGCAAGCCATGGTGTGAACACGGGGCGTTTTCTCTCAGCGGCACTCCCTCCTGACTCACTGCCCAAATGCCACGGCGACCTCCCTGACTGAGACTTCAGCTTCCCCCATCAGTTCCCGGGGACACCCTTCCTGGCCCCCTGGACTAGGTCACACTATCCTGGTCTTCAATCTCAGAGCATCTTGTCATTTTCCTTTTTAGCATTTGCCTTAGGTGATAAAACACTTTACTTCTCATTAATGTCTGTCCCTCCCATTAACAAGTTCTGTAAAGAGACAAATGACAGTCACCCCTGGAACCCTGCCTGCATGGAGACCAGCATGTGATGTGATCCCCTTTCTTTCCACTTCCTTGGTACCGCTGTGAATTCACGCTACTTGTCTAGCAGTCCCCTGGCCCTGACTTAGCAGTTCTTGAATTCTACTCACAGATGTCCCGCAGTAAATTTCACCCTTCCTGACACAGCTCTGGTCATAGGAGATCCTGCTGCCCCCGACCCCCTCACTGTGCAGTTCAGCCTTTGCCTTGTCACCCTTTCTGATCTAGCATAGAGTCATTTTCTTAAGTTTCCAGGCCACTCTAATCAAGTCACTCTTTGTGCAAAAGGAGAGCTCAGGCCCAAACTTCTCTGAATCTCAGGAAGAACTTAGCTCCCACACTCACGCATCATAAAACCAAGTTCACTTCCCTTTGGCTTCCTTGGCCTTCTCTCCTAAGTCAGATCCTGAGTTTGGCTGGGCTGGTAGAAGGACTGCCACTTGGGGAAGGGTCCTACTGCTTAGCATGAGTCACTCATTAGAGAGTCCCCAGGGCTTTCACATGTGGAGGTAGCAACTCATGACTCTCAGCAGCTGAGACAGGAAGATCCCCCCGTCCCTTGTGCCAGCCAAAGGCCTCAGCAGACGGTTCCCTGTCCTTTCTAGGATGGGGGTGGTCCAAGGGACTTACATCCCTGGTGTAAGCATGGACCTGGTGGTATCCAGGAGACAAAGGGAAGACTTACATCCGTGACATTCAAGGGAGAGGATTCCAGGGTGAGTTAATAGTATAAGCAGGGGCTGGGGATTTAGCTCAGTAGCTAGAGTGCCTGCCGCGCAAGCACAAGGCCCTGAGTTCGATCCCCAGCACCACAAAAAAAAAAAAAACCAAAAAAACCCCCCAAAAAAGTATAAGCAATAAGACGGAGATTAAAAAAAAAATCTGCAAATGAAGGTTGCATTGAGTTGCTTCATCTGCTTTGACTCTAGGACCCTGGAAAAGGATTGTGAGAGAAGAGGCTGAGGCAAGCTGCAGGAGCTGGATCTTCTAGGGTCTGGGACATGAGCTGTGATCAAGGGCAAGGACTTTGTTCTGAGGTTACCACACTTCTGGAATGTTTTCAGCAGAAGAGTGACACAAGCATATTTACACTTTGATCAGCTCCATTTGGCTTCTGTGTGGAGAACGGACTGTAGGAGGAAAACGGGTGTTTGAAAGACCACCAGGCAGCTAGGTGGTCAGGCATTAAGGTGGGGGTGGCCCAGACTAGGAAGAGGGTCCTACGCATGAAGAGAAACAGACCGGATCCAGAAATAAGTAAGATAAAGGGACAGGAGAGAATAAATGACTGAATTCAGGGCATAAGAGCCAGGAAAAATCGAGGATTTATAGATCTTCATAATTCATTAGGATTTATGAGTCTATAAGACACACTAACTTACTCTCACTGAGCATCAAGTGTATACACAGCTCTGTCTTGGTAATAGTAACCCAGAGCTGCATAATATATGGAGCTCCAGGTCTAATGGAAAACACAGACCAGAAGGTTATCACGAAAACAGAGGGGGCGCTAGTGGCTCAGGCGCACTGAAGAGGGGCTCCACATCTAGCCTCAGGAAGGTGGGAAGGCTAACGGGGAGGCCTTCATGGGAGGGAACCTTGGATCAAAGTCTTGATGGGGAGCAGGTAAAGAAGGTGGGGCATGGGTACAGCGAGAAAGTGTATAGCATATGTGTGAACCAGGATGATGCCTATACAGAGCCAGGGGCGAGGCAGATGGCGGCACCATTAGTTGTGATCTGGGATACAGGCGGCAGAACAGCTTGTGGTGGTGGTGGCAGAGTAGGGAGACATGGTTGGGTTCCGTCCTGGACATATTATACTTGAGATGCCTGGGGAGTAGTTACATAATCTCTGCAAAGAGCTGCTTTGCATTGGTGGAGCCATGGTTGGAAAGAGGAAGGGTGATGGTGGCGGCCTCCTTGGGCACCTTGCCCTCCACCTCCTCAGTAGCCCGAGGCCATTGTAAATTAGCAGGACTGGCAAGAGGGGGACGGAGGCTGCCTGCATCAGTTAGGCTTTACTAGAGGAACAGATTTAGTAATACAACCAAGATAGGCTTACAATGGCCACCTGCAGAGTCAGGAGTGAAAGAATACAAAGGGACTGTCTGCATGCTGGGATTGGAGGATCCATTCAAAAGTCAAAGGCCTGGAACCCCCTGCAGAGTACCATGTGCTAAAGGGTCTGCACTGGAAGGCAAAAGAGCCTGTGCTGGAAGCCTGGAGATGGACACCCAAAAGTGATGGTGAAGACTAGAGCTCCTTCGAAGATGCAAAAAGAGACAGGGTGCTTTCACCTGTCTTTTAAAAAGAAGAGAAGGGGCTGGCAAGTCTATGAATGTCGGCAGCCCAGTGAATGTGCAGGGTGGGGGCCCGGAGCACAAACTTGGCCTGAATAAGACTCTGAATGTTCCTGGTGGAGAATCCATCCTCAGGCTCTACACTCGGGAGACGTGATGGAGAGATTCTGAGCAGAGGCAGGCCCTGCGCCTTCCTGTGCCCCAGAAGGCTGGCTTCAGTCTGGTGTGCAAAAGAAAAAGGAACAGAGCATCAGTGGGAGAGAAGGTGCATGCTATAGTCCAGGCTGGGTGTGATAGGACGCCAAACGGCAAACACAAGCGAATGCCTGGAGCTCAACGCAAATGGCCTTTCTGACGACAACTGCGATCTCAGCTGGCCTGGAGCTCAGCACAACATTGGGGAGCAGCCTTCAGCAAAGACAGCACGGTGGGCAGGAGTCAGTCATGAAGGACCCCTTATGCCAGACCTTATGGACTTTAGACTTTGTCCTGTTAACGATAAAGAGCCACTGGAGAATTTCTTTACTTTTCCGTGAAGAATGACTTCATTGTTTTTGTAAAAATGCTTGTGTTCTCCTATTTAGAAATTAGATCAATCCAGAAAAATTTAAGGGAGAAAATTTAAAATAACTTCAGCCCCTACACAATAATCACTGTTGGAACAAGCTTGATGTAACCTTACCTTTACATTCATACTTAGACATGAGGATGGACAGAGATAGGAAACAATTTCTAATGGGATCAACGTATAAATGTCATTAGACTATCAACTTCTGTTTAGGTTTTAAAAAGAGGTGTCTCATTGGGGGAAAGAAGTAATCAAATCTAGGTTGTAAGCTTTTGCTGGCTGGTGAAGTTTGAGAGGGATTGGGACAAAGGAGGGTTGGATGTCAGGGGACAGCATGGGAGCCATCATGGCCACTGAGGTGAGAACAGAGAGAGCTGAGCGAGGCAAGGTCAGGGGGCTCGGAGAGAAGCGGTGGCGACCATCTCCGCTGTAGGGATGGATATTTTAACACCCGGATTCTGCTGTGGAAAGATACAGCGGAGGCTCTTCTAGATGATTCATAGGACTCAAGCTTTGGGGATTAGGGGGTGTTGGTGCCACAGTCAGAAATAGGCCAAGCAAGCAGAACGGGTTTGCTAGGGGAGACGATCAGTGTTGCTTCTGATGTGGAGATGGGGATCCGGGGCTCAGATTGTAACAAAGCTGAAGACCTGGGAACCATCTACACAGTAGTGAGCACAGCAGCTGTGGGGGTGTCAGGGGTCTCCACGGGAGGGGTGTAGAGGGAGAGAGAACCAGGAGATGGGAGGGGGAGAGAAGTCCAGCAGAGTCAACAGGGTGGGGAAGAGGCCGGTAGTCCTGTCTCAGGGCTTTGTTCATGGCCATCTCGAAAACTTTCTGGGAGACTTGAATGCAAGATGTGTTTGGTGAAAGAGAAAATCAGTTTTGCAGTGTGAAGGAGGCATGGCAGTGGGAAGCCAAGAGCTTTGCTTGAGGAAGTGGGAGCTACGAAGGGGCCACTGGACGTGGCAGCCAGGAGGTCTGAATTTCCAGGGACAGATGTCTGGGGTCTGAGGAGGGAGCCAGGGTGAGGAAGAGAAGGCTTGGCAGGCAATCTCCACTCTCCAGATGTTTGGAGTGACAGCAAAGGAAAAACTGAAATAGCCCAGGAGATGGGGACATACCTTGGCATTTTCTAGGCTGCAAAGCAAGCACCAGTAGAGCAAAAGAAACCGGGAAGTGAGTACAGGGAGGATGACTCATGACACTGGGACTCGGGAGGTTGGGCGAGAGCCAGCAGAGAGAGGCGGGCCTTAGGACTGGAGGAAGGAAGGAATAATGAGGTGGGGAAAACGCCAACATTTAAGGCTTTACTGAAGAAATCATACCGTTTACAGTCAAACACTCTTTAAGCATATACACTGTGCCAAGCACCAGACTGAGGCCTCCTCAGGTATTACTTGGTGTCTTTCCCACAAAAATTCGTGAAGCAGGTACGGTTATTACCCACATCTTACAGAGTAAAGAAATAAAGGGCACAGAGAGCAAATCTAACATTGCTGGCCAGTGGGAGAGACGAGACTCAAGCCCATATCTGTGAAGCAACCAAGTCCAAGTCTGAACTTATGTTAATGGCCTCACGTGGATCAACTAGGAGGCCAGGGAGATGTTATCAGGATGGGATCAGCAAGGAGAGAAGATTGGAAAGGCCTCAGAACAACTGATTTGGAAACAGAATAACAGGATGTGACCTTGCAAAAACTCAAAGGAAGCCCAGTTACCTGGACTCTCTAACCCCTCTTCGATGCCAAACACAGAAAGTTATAATGCATTTTTGACAAATGAGAAGCTGAGGGCCAGGAGCAGTCTGTGATTTTCCCATCAGAGATGGCTCAGCCAGGACTGGTGCACAGGACTTCAGGCTCCAAGGGCACCGCTAGTTCTCCTAAACTAGCCGGCAAGGGCACAAAGCCAGCTGGGAATGCCAAGCACCAGCGCTTCCCAACACACTGGGGCAGCTCGCCTCAGAAACTGCAGTGCCGAGCAACCAGGCTTGGTGGGGTCTGCCCGATCTGGATTTCAGTGCCCACTCTGCCACTTCCTGACCATGTGCCCTTTGGTCAGTTGCCCGAGTTTTCTAAACCTCTAAATTCTCTGTGAACTGCAAATAACAACAGCAGCCACCTCGCAAAACTGTTGTTAGGCTAAAACATGGTAGTGGTGTGAGGTGCTTACCACAGTGCCTGACACCGAGTGAGGGGTCAGCAAATGCCCGCAACAGCGGTTCTCGTTGTGCGGTGGCTGCTCTTGGGGGGCACATGATTTACACACAGGCGTGGGCTTCAGTCCCTGGTTGGCCACTTAATTCCTCTGACCTGGACAAGTTGTTTCACACAGGAGACAGTTTCCTCTGCTCTAAATTGGGGATAATTCACGGGTGGCTGTGGAGATCAATTAGATAGTGGGTGGGAAGTGCTTGGAAAACTACAAAGTGTTCCACAAGGTTAGTTATTTAATTCTACCTTGGAACTAAAAGATCAGCCTTCTAGAGAACCAAGCACAAAAGATGACGAGAGAGGAAAATAACTAAGTTAATGAATTCCATAAATCAAAACTGAGAAAGTTTGGAAGAAGAAAATTCTACTTCTCTGAGGTAGAAGGAATGCATTTGATTCCAAGCGTGTGTTTGGAACCTACTCCAGACCAGCACTTGGACAAGCCCCGGATGGGGAGAGGGCTGAGTCAGCTGTGTTTCCTGTGTGCCAGCAGCTCCTCTAGGTCACTTGCACACACCTAACTCTGCCACCAAACATACAGAGGACGAACAAGGCAGGGAGTGTGAATGACACACCAGAGGAGCACAAGCAGGGAAGGTTGTACCACGAGTGACAATGACCTCGGAATGAGAACTGGTGTCTTGGAAGAGGTAGTACTTGGTCTGGGCTTTGAGGGATGAGTAGGTGAGGACTTTGTCAGAGCGATGAGAGGAAAAGCTAGAGCAAAAGCACAGTAGCAGGAGGGGCTGTGCCTTTGAGGAAGGGCAGGTCAATGCATGCAACCCAAGAGGTTTTGTGAGTGAGGGGCGGAGGGGGCCGTGAACCAAGGGAAGTAGGTTGGGGCCAGAGCATGGAGGATCTAAAGGGAGCAGAGGAGTTTGGATTTGTCCTCAGAGCCAGGGCCTTTCACCTGGCCTTGCCTGACCTCCCAAGGCATTCTGAGAAATGTAGGTGTTAGAAAAAAGTTTACGTGATAGATGAGGCATACTCCATGGTCACAACTTCAAGCTGACTTATTTTCACCAGAGTAGAATTGACTGTGGCCGGACAAAATGATTGGTGGCATCTTCTGCAGCTCAGGAAAGCAGCTCCCTAGGCAGATATCTCCAAGCCCCAGGAAGACTAAGCTCTGCCTGGCCAGCACAGCACTCTGCTACAAGGTGGGAGGCCATGAGCACCTTGCAAAGCACCTACTGATTCTTATGCTCCTCACTTCCCCTTACATGCTCTTGTCCTTATTTGTGACTTTTCCTTCAGTCGGCCTCCCAATAGGGTCTGAAATCTGATGCTCTATGTTCACTTCAATGCCTGCATGACCTAGCTGGCCCTTGATCTTTGCCAGCTTGCCAACCATTGCTGCCCCCCCCGTCTGCCCCAATCTCCTCAAATACTCAGAACCAGGCAAATCCCTGCCAACACATAGAGGTAGGGTTAGTGGTTTGTTTGAGTCCAGTCTTTCATCTCGTTAATATTGGGGAGCTGTTCCATCGGGGTGATTTGGCCCTTTGCAAACCTGACAATGACTAATCTGCCAAGTTTTGAAAGATGCACAGCCTTGTTCAGAAAAGGTCAAATTTGTTGGTTCTAGTCAATTAGAGCATAATTTATTGTCTCTCTTCCTTTTGTCTCCTCCAAAACCATATGTGGTTTCTCAACCGAGGGTCTATCTCAAAGGCAAATTCAGGCTCCTGGACAAAACCCCCAAAAGACAAACATGGGGCAGTGAGATATCTGAAGTTCTCTGTGTTGCGAGTCTTGGCTGGCTGCATTCCCCAGACAGCACCAGCACAAGGAAGGAAAACTGGCTCCGGGTTCATCAGACACACTGGGAATCGCCTGTATTTTATGAATGTGACATTGTATGAGCTGATTTAAGAAGACAACAATTTCCTCTCCAGTATCACCCTGCAATTGTGACAAACACTCATCAGATAGCAGGTATTAGAGCCTTGGTTCTGCCCTTCTGTTGCAAATAGACTTTTTCAGAGAATGGCTAAGTGAATAAAATTAATAACTTCCGCTACTCAATTTTACCCTAACAAAAGACCACATGATTAATACAGGTGGACATGGAGATGAACTAGAATGCTACTTACAGGGAATACACAACCAAAGCAAGGTTTACAGAAGCACAAGCCCCTAGCCTAGAAACTTTAACAAAATCTTCATGCTAAACCCATATTCACAAGTCCTAGTACTTTCCTTCTCTTTCACTTGCTTTAACTCACTTGTGTCCATGTCAGGTTTATACTGAGTTTCCTTCAAATATTTGATTGTCTTCTACCTCAAGGGAAGAACTGAAGGAAGAAGAATGGTTTGGCCATCTCTCCTTTGACACCACCTTCCTCTTGTCATATTGAAGGAATCATTCTTGTGGCTCTTCTCTATGGCCATTTACTGAAGTCATTAATCAGAGATGTCACTTTTTTGTCTCATCATAATACCCCTGCCTTTGTTTCCAAGGATCTGAGAGAAGCCAAAAAGGAAAGAAAGATGACCAGGCTTGAAACACTGTGGTTGTCTTTTCCTCAATCAGGAGGGATTAAATGTTCCTTTTCCAAAGCTAAGTTATTTTCCCTGTGAAGCCAGAACGTATGGTATTCATAATATATGTTGGATGGTCCCTTAGCAATTATCACTCCCCAAATTGTTTTCTGTTAGGACTTGGACTTGAGAAACTAAATTTTGCCAGAATGGAATGTTTAAAAGAATATTCCAAGACCATAAGAAGATTTCTAAACAGGCATATATAAATGTTTTCTCCAAATGTGCTATGAAACCAAATCCAGCATCAGAGTCCTCCACTTGTAATCCTGGTCCAGGTTCCTAGTAGGAAATGTCTACTCGTGACCTTTTCTATAGGATGGAAATAGGAATTGAAGGAACTGGTAGCTGTTCTTTTTTTTTTTTTTTTTTTTTTTTTGCAATACATAAGAGTTACCTTCATTGCAATACATAAGAATTACCTTTATGGTAACTCATAAGTCCATGTTTGCAATACATAAGCGTTACCTTCATTGTGGGGAGATAGTACATATACATAACACATCTTACTTCTTTTTACTTTCCATTATTCTCACTTCCTCCGTCTCTTGGTCCTCTTCCCTTTTGCAAAAGTGGTATCTCCCTGTTTTCTATTATCTATCTTTTATTTTGCTCTTTAATTAATGTATACTTTGAGTTTCTTAGATAAGAGAAACCATGAGATACATAAGTTTGTGTGTCTGCTTCATTTCTTTCTGCATCACCTGAGAGGAAAGACTAACTTGCGTCTAAATGGAAGACAGGCACTCATGTTTTTAGGCCAAGGACTAGAAAGAAGGCTTTGGAGGTAGGAAACTATGGCACCTGGAAATGGAGACATTGTGAGAAACATGAAAAGTGTGATGAGCTTCCCCTTACGAGATAATAGATGAATCCCAAAGTATGAGATTCTGGCAAGTATCACCCAAGAAGTTGGCGAAGGAGATGAAAACCAGAGACAAAAGTGGATATGAGAAACCTTTGGAAGATTTCAGAACTTTTCCCAGAACTCTCCAGTGCAAAAGACCTGTGACTTCTTTGGAGCAGAAGTAATGAAAGTAGGAACCAGGAAGACTCTCTCTGATCATGCCCAAATAAAAGGAAAACAAAGAACAAATGGAGAGAAATAGAACTAGACAGTGGCCTTGGAGCCTATAGGAAAGCAAATAAGTGGTAGGAGTAATCCCAGGTACAAGGCACTCCTTGAGGGTTTCACAAAACTTAGAGGTCCCTATCAGTCCTTTGTCACTCCCTAACTGTTTATAGGCTGATCTGAGACCATGCAAGTCCTTGAAACTCACCTGGCATTTCTACCACAACCAGTCTGGCACTTTTGTCTTCAACCAGAGCCTCTGCCCACTCTGGATTGCCAAGGGTCATTCCAAGAGGCCAATCTCTCCAGTATTCTTCATCATAATCATCTTGGTCTGGCCAGACATCCACACTGAGAAACCTAGAGCCCCAGACCAGACTCACAGAAGCCTCCATCCCACACCAGCAGTCTGACTCCTAACTTCACTCTTTGTGGTTTCTCGCCAGCCTCAGCCGCTTGTCTGACCACTGTTCTTAGCTCACCTACTCTGAGAAACCTCGTAAATGGGCCCTTCTCTGGAATAAGCGACCAACCCTCTCTGGAGTGACTCCAGATGTCCCAAAGATTCGTGTCTGCTGGCCTCTCTTCTTTGCCTGACAGTACTGTGTTTCTAGCCGCACTGCTTCCTCTCCTGCCTAAGTCCTGCAGGACTGCCTGATCTCAGGATCTCGGTGGCCAGCCTTCCCGGCCTGTGGCTTGGGCCTGGCTCTGTTAGGTCTGTGACTCATGGCACTGACCACTGGCTAGACCCACTCTGATTACTCGCAGCAGTTGGATGGGCCTCCAATCCCTGGATACCTTCCTCACTGACGTCCCCAGCCCAAATGTCATCGCACAGACCTCTGCCTCTGCTTTGGATGTTCCTGCTAGTTTCCAGTTAGCCTATACGGCAGTGAAAGTAGAGCACCCACTGCTTCTTCCTTCACGGGAGGGTTACAGCAAAGCAAATTATCCAAGTCTTTGATTCATACCACCAAGGTCTGACTAGAGATAAGGAGTGAAAGTAAGCAGACTTGTAGCTCCGACTACAGAGTCATTACAGCTCTGTCTAACGGAGCTGGGCTTGCCCGAGGAATGTTCGCACAGCCAGAGGTCACAGCCAGCAAGAGATGTCAAGAGGAGCCTACCCACAAATGATATTTCCACACCTGACGGTGGGACAGAGAGCATCTAGCGACCTCCCGGTGCCATGACTTTGGCAGCCTAAGTACTTAGGTAAATAATTGGACTCTCTGCACCACCTCTGTAATTCCAGGCTTGCCTCAAAACCAGTATCCCTGATCATCACTGTCTGAAAGTGGCTAACACTGGGCAGTGCAAATACTATCCTAAGTGGAATTTCTAAAAAAAGAATGCATAGACAAGGAGTGAACCAGCTCTCCAACCAATGGGGCCAGACTGGAGGGGAGGGGGCGGGTCAAATTGGAAAACAAAGGGGGATCCTTGTGGTTTGTTATTGGCAGGCTAGCTAGCTCCCTCCTCTCCTTGCTATATCTCTGCTTCATTGGTCATTTCAGTTTTCGCCCATATGACAAAAACTATAAAATCCTATCAAGTGTCATTTAGAAAGATTAAAGAAATGAAGAGAAATTATTTCCATGGGAGAAACCCCATTACCAAAGAAATATAATTTTCTCAAGTCAATCAACATGTTTAATATAATTCCAATTGGAATTTTGGGGTTCAGGCTAATTCTAAAGTCAATCTGGACAAATTGCATTAAAACAAATTGAATGTACCAAAACATCTAAATCCCAGATTATCTTGCAGTTATTTTATAGATTAAATTAAAAATAGTTCATGGAAGTGCAGAGAATGTGAAATAGTGCCTAATTTCTTTCTTGTAATAGCATCTGACCCATAATAAGGAGGCTACAGAAGTAAAGGCAAGTGAGTGTGCACCTTCACAATAAGACAGAGGCCTAAAAAACAAAAACAAATAAAAGTTGATTTGAAATACAAACGAATGATGATAGCTAGAAACATTTTTTAAAAATAAATAAGGGGACACTTGCCTTAACAGATATTAAAATGTGTTCTAAATTCACAGTAATTTCCATGGGATGTGACAGAAGAGACAGATTGGTATACAGAATATGTCTAGAAGCAGAATCAAATACATGAATATTAGTGTATGATAAAGGAGGCAACTCAGATCAACCTAGAATTGGGTAAAGATAAATAGAGAGACGTTGGAGGGGAGAAATTAACTTAGCTCTTGTTAGGCAGAGAGAAAAACAAAAAGAAGCCACAGCCTAATATTGAAATCTTTCACAGTGTCATCTCGAGAGAACAGAAATCTGAATCTGAGCAAGGTACTCTTTTGCCTCTAGGTTCCTGCAGTCAGCATGATGCTTTTGAGACTGATCTGTGCTGTTGTGTGCATCTGTAATTCTGATTCATTGCTGAGCCATCCTCCATTGGATGAATATGCCACAGTGTGTGCTTCTATATTTTGTGTATCCTTTCTGCTGATGGACATCTGACTAGTTTCCAGGTTTGTATTTTTTTGGTTTGTTTTAATACCGAGAATTGAACACAGGGCCTTCACACTAAGCTACATTCTCAGCATCCCCCCCTTTTTTTTAATTTCAAAGCAGCCTCATGCTAAGTCAATAAATTGCCCAATCTGGCCTCAAGTGTGATCCTCGTGCCTCAGCTTTCTGGGTAGCTGGTATTACAAGCATGTGCCACCACACCTGACTTTGTTTCCAGCTTTAAATTATTATTAATACAGTGGCTGTGAACATTCTTGTATGGTTATTTTTGTAAGCTTGTATCTTCTTTGGTCTTAGGTAAATACCTAGGGGTAGAATGACTAGGTCTAGGGTAGGTACATGTTGAGTTTTATAAGAAACTGCAAGAACTTTTTCCAAAGCTGTTGTATCATTCCACAGTCTTACCAACAACATGTAACAAATTCGTCCATATTGTCATCTGTTATTTTCAGTCTTTTTATTTTTAACTACTTTGGCAAGTAGTGAAATATTGTGATTTTAATTTGCATTTCCAAGATGACTAATGATGTGAGCAGTATTTCTTGTGCTTATTAGCCACTTGCATACCTTCTTCTGTGAAGTGTTCATTCAGTGTTTATTGATCATCTTAAATGGTTGTCTTCTTAATTAGTATCTTTTTGCTGTATATTAGCTCTACAGAATAATGGATTTCATTGTGACATTTTGTACATACTTTGTTCATATCAACCTCTCACTACCCATCTAACCCTAACCTCTACTCTTCCCCAGATGCCCTTCTTCTCTAATAGTTTCCCTTTTACTTCCATGTTCTTCTTTTTTATTTTTTATTTTTCCTAGATTCCGTAAGTAAAAGACTGTGATATCTAACTTTCTCAGTCTGGCTTATCTCACCTAACACAATGATCTCCAATTTCATCCATTTTTCTCCAAATAACAGAATTTCTTTCTTTTTACAGTGGAAAAGCACTTCATTGTGTATATATACCACATTTTCTTTATCCATCCTTCTGTTGATGGGCATCTAGGCTGGTTCCATATCTTGGCTATTGTGAATTGTGCCACAATAAACATGGGAATATATGTTACATCTATAGTATGCTGACTATTCCATAAAGTATATGCCAAAGGATGGCGTACAGAGATCATATGGTAACTCTATTTTTAGTTTTTGGGGGAATCTCCCTAATGAATTGCATAGTGCCTATACTAATTGCCATCCCCACTAACACTGTGTAAGTTTTCCATTTTCTCTGCAACCTCATCTGCATTTATTGGATTCTTGCTAATAGCCATTGTGACTGGTATGAGATACAATCTCACTGTAGCTCAGTTTTGATTTGCATTTCTCTGATGGCTGAAGATATTGAACATTTTTTCATACATTTATTGACTGTTTGGACTTCTTCTTTTGAAAAGTATCTGTTCAGTTCATTTGTCCATGTACTGATTGGACTATCGGTGCTTTCAGTGTTGAATTGAGTTCGGTATATGTCATAGATATTAGTCCTCTGTAGCATGAATACATGACAAATATTTTCTCCCTTTACAGGGGCTGTTTCTTCATGCTGTTGTTTCCTTTGCTGTGCAGACGCTTTTTAATTTGATGCAATCTCATTTGTTGATTCTTACTATTATTTCCTGAGCTATTTTGGAGTCCTACTTAGGACATTGTTGCCTAGGACTATGTCTTGAAGTGTTCCCCTATGCTGTCTTCCAGCAGTCTCAAATAGCCAGGTCTTATACCTAAGTCTTTGATTGGTTTTGAATTGGTTTTCGTACAGGGTGAAAAACAGGAATCTATTTCCAGTCTTCTGCATACGGATATCTAGTTATCCCAGCACCAGTAGTTCAAAAGGCCACCTTTTCTCCAACATGTTTTTTCCCTTTTGTTCAGAGTTAGATAGCTATAACTGTGTGGGTTCGTGTCTGTGTCCTCTATTCTGTTCTACTGGTCTACATTTCTGTTTTTGTGCTAGTGTCATGTCATTTTTGTTACTACGGCTCTGTAACATATCTATATATGGCAAACTCATAGCCAGCATTATACTGAATGGAGAAAAACAAAGCATTTCCTCTAAAACCAAGAACAAAACAAAAATGTCCACTCTTACCACTCCCATTCGATACAGTATTTCAAATTTAAGCCACTGCTACTAAGCAAGAGAAAGAAATAAAAATGTTAAAAATAAGAAAGATGTCAAATTATCTGTGTTTGCAAATGATGTGACCCTATACTTAGAAGACCCTAAAGATTCCACCAAACAATTTTTAGATCTGATAAATTCAGCAAAGTAGGATACAAAATCCACATATGAAGATCCATCACGTTTCTATACACCAGTAACGGACACGCTAAAAAATAAATCATGAAAACTATTCCATTCGCAATAGCTTCAAAAAATAAATACATAGGAATTAATCTAACCAAGGAGGTGATTAACCTCTACAACAAAAATTGCAGAACCCTGAAAAAATTGAAGAAGACACTAGAAATGGAGAGACTTCCCATGTTCACTGATCAACAGAACTAATATTGTCAAAATAGCCATATTACTGAAGGAAATCTATAGATTCCATACAATCACCACCAAAATATCCATGACATTTCTTCACAGAACTAGAAAAATATCCTAAAATTTGTATGGAAATACAAAGGACCACAAACATGCAAAGTAATCCTGAGCAAAAAGAGCAAGTCTGGAGGTATCTCAATACTTGACTTCAAAAAGCTCTGCAGCCATGCTTATTTATCCTCTAATTATTGAATTTCAGAAGTTCCTGACATATCTGGGATGCCAGTCCCTTGTCAAACATATGGTTCTTAAAATACTTTTCTTCAATGTCTGGCTCACGTATTCATTCTTAACAAAATATTTTAGTAAACATACGTGTATTTCTATTTTCTATGAAGTTTAGATTATCCATTTTCTGTATTGCTTCTGTTGTCTGTGTTCTGGCTAAGAACATTGGACTGCTCTCGAGCAACGAAGATAGTCTCTTGTGCTTTCCTATAAAATGTTTATGATTTTTCACTTCATATTTACATCCCTGATTCAACTCCGACTAATTTTTGTGTTTGGTGTGAGGCTAGGCTCAAAGACATTTATCTATTTGAAAAGCCAGTTACTCGGGTGCCATTGACTGAAAAGAATTGTCCATGTATATTCTAGATGTTAGACCTTTGTCTGATGGATAGCTAGTAAAAATTTTTTCCCAGTCTGTGGGTTTTCACCCTGCTCTATATGTGATTTCTTTTGCTGTGCAAAAGCTTTTTAATAACATGTGGTCCCAGGCACTGATTCTTCATGTTGTTTCCTGCACTGTTTGGGTTATGTTCATAAATTTTTTCTCTACCCCTATGTCTTCGAGGGTTCTTCCTATTTTATTCTCCAGTAGATTTAGTGTTTCTGTTTTAATGCTTAGATCTTTGATCCACTTTGACTTTAATTTAGTACATGGTGAGAGACTTGGATCTAGTTTTAGTTTGCGGCATGTGGCAAGCCAATTTTTCCAGCACCATTTGTTAAAGAGGTTGTCTTTCTTCCAGTGAGGGTGTTTTGCTCCTTTGTCGAAGATGAGGTATTTGAGTGTGTTTAGAGTTGTTTCTGCATCCTCCAATCTGTTCCATTGATCCTCAGGTCTGTCTTTTTGCCAGTACCATGCTGTTTTATCACTGTAGCTTTGTAGTATAGTTTTAGGTCAGGAACTGTGATGCCCCCTGCCTTTCCCCTATTGCTTAGGATTGTTTTTGCTATTCTTGGTCTCTTGTGGTTCCAGATGAAGTTCATGATTGTCTTTTCTAATTCTTTGAAGTATGTTGGTGATATCTTAATTGGGATTGCATTAAATCTGTATAGTAATTTAGGCAGTATAGCCATTTTCACTATGTTGGTTCTTCCTACCCAGGAACATGGGATATCTTTCCACTTTCTGATATCCCTTTCTATTTCCTTTTTTAGAGTGCTGAAGTTTTCAATGTAAAGGTCTTTTACTTCCTTTGTTAGGTAGATTCCTAAGTATTTTATTTTTGTGTGTGCAATTGTGAAAGGTATATTGTCTGCTATTTCTTTTTCAGTGAGTTTAAAATCAAACCTCCCAAATTCAAAGACCCAATCCAAAAATGGGCATCTGAAATGAATAAACATTTCTCAGATGAAGAAATTAAAAAGGCAAATAAATATATGAAAAAGTGTTCAGCATCACTAGTGATTTGAGAGATGCAAATCAAAACAACATTAAGATTCCATCTCACTCCAGAAAGAACCACGTTTATTAAAAAAATCAACCAGTAACAAGTGCTGGCAGGGCTGTGGGGAAAAAGGAACCCTCCTCCATTGTTGGTGGGAATGTAGACTGGTCCAGCCACTATGGAAATCAATATGGAGATTCCTCAAACAACTAGAACTAGAGGTTCCATTTGATCCAGTTATCCCCCTACTCGGGATCTTTCCAGAAGAACTGGAATCCTCATACCACAGGGATGTATGCACAACCATGTTTATAGCAACACAATTTGTAATAGCTAAGTCTTGGAAACAGCCTAAATGCCCAACAACCAATGAATGGCTAAAGAAAATGTGGTTTTTCTACACAATGGAGTACTACACTGCCATAAAAAAGGAAAAACTAGAGTCATTTGTATGTAAATGGATGTTCCTTGAGAGCATACTATTAAGTGAAATAAATCGGACACTTATGAGTACACATCGAATTGTTTCTCTGAGAAACCATGGATGTAAAAAAAGGACGAAGAGGTGTAATAGATATAATCTAAAAGGAAGATAATATTCCAAGGAGAGGAGCATTGGAAGGAGAGAGGGGGAGAAGTGGGAAGGGAAAAGAGGGATACAAAAAGGAAAGGGAATTCGTGGAGAAATGTGAATGTACCTGCTGTAAATAGGGAAGGGAATAGAGGGGAGGGGCGGGGAAGAGGGTGGAGAACCAAGATACACCATGTACAGGTACAAAATGAATGCGATGAATGTAACCGTTATATGTACATTGTACCAATACATGTTCTTGGTTAAAAAATAAAAAAATAAAAAAATAAAAAAGAATTGTTCTTCTAGGGGTTGGGGATTTAACTCATGTGGTAGAGTTCTTGCCTAACAAGGTCCCAAGTTCAATCTTCAGCACCCAAAGGAGAAAAAAAGAATCGTCTTTCTTATTTGCTTACTGTGGTGGAATGATATGGTCAGCTTGAGCAGAAACGCCCAGCTAAACTGAGGTGGTGTGGTTGGGGGTGTAGAAGATCCACTTGAGGATTGCTGCTGACACAACATAAGGGAGAACAGGAGCAGAAGCTAGTTGCTGGCTGCTTCCCAGGAGAAGCTCTGTTGCAGCTGGTTCTCCCAAAGGGGACTTGGCTGTTCTCGTTGCGGGAGCTCAGGGCCTTGCTGTCATTGGCGATGGCTTCAGAGGAGCTCTGGTCTTCATCTCTGCTGTGAGCATCGCATCCTGGTTCCAGAAAAGATTTCTTCAGCCATCATCTGCAGACATGGATGTACAAGGAACAGTACTGTGGGCTCCCAGCCCTTGAGTGGATTTTTTGGGTCTCCAGTTCAGAGATAGACATTTGGTACTTCCTGCATTTGGCTTATGGGTGAATGTTGTAATTTGTAAATGTCCTGTATTAAATCTGCTCTCTTGCAAACCATTGACTCTGGAAAGTTAACTAATGCACTTACCTTGACAGGTTTGTCAAAAATAAAATGGCTGGGGGCTGGGTATTTAGTTCAGTGATTAGAGTGCTTGCCTTGCAAGCACAAGGCCCTGAGTTCGATCCCTGGCACCACAAAAAAAAATAAAAATAAAAAAATAAAATGGCTGTATAAAAGTTGATCTGCTTCTGAAATCCTTATGGCGTCACCATGATATATTCATTAGCACTTCTACTAGTAATACTCTATCTTGATTAATATAGCTCTAGAGAAAGGCTCATGGTCAAGTGAATTTTGTCCTCCAACTTTAATCATCTTTGTCAGTATTGCTCCATGTGCCCTAGGTCCTTTGCATTTCCATGCAGATTTTAGAAGCAGATCATCAATATCCACAAAATCATATCATGATTATGACATGATTGTGTTAAATCTTTAAATATTGACATAAAATCTATAAATCTATATGTCAAATTACAAGAGTTGACATCTCACAAATAGTGTCATCTAAATTATACACGTGGTATATTTTCCATTCATTTAACGAATTTTTAACTAGGGAAGTATCTTGGTCAGAGCTGTACTTTAGAAAGATTAATTTTGCAGCAATGTGCAGTATAGGTTGGACTAACATCACCACTTGTGATGCTATGGTGGTTATCCACAAACAGAAACATGTGCTTGAGTCAATATAGTGGTAGAATGGAAATTAGAAAGAGCATTCCAGAATTAGAAATATTAGAACTTGATGACTGGATGTGGAGAGTGAAAAAGAAGGAGACTTGGATTTAGGAATATTTCTGTCTTATGACATTTCCATGAAACATAAACCCTCCTTCATTTAAAAGTATTATTGGATAGAGCCTGTGCTTGGCTCTAGGGATATAAAAGCAGCAAAATCGTACAAGTCCCTACATTATTGGACCACCCTGTGGATGATAATGGCATTGATTAAATGATAACATGAATCAATGAGAAATTGCAACTAATAAAATTGCTCTAAAGTGAGCACACTTAGTACCAATGTGGGTTTCTGATATCATTCTCCAATAAAAGAACCCAAGACTCCTTGGAGAAGAGAGATGACTTATAGGATCATGGCAGAAAATATACAAGATAAGCACAGAGTATGTTGTAGCGCCAGAAATTAAGGAGGCACCACACACACACACACTTTACTATCATCGGGTTATGTCACAGGGACACAGAACCAAAAGAAAGATTCTCAGTGGCCGAGGCTGGAATAATATGATCAACAATATAAATTAAGCAATAATGGAAAATAACCCAAAATATAAAATAAATACCCATGAGTCCATAGTGATGTAAATGGGTAAGTGAACAAATTAACAGGAAAGAAGAGACAATATATTGTACAGGAAAATTCTACTAAATTATATAAACACTCCACCCTAGATGAAGGTGAGCATACTTCCTACTCTTTAAATGTAGATCGCTCATAGTGACTTTCTTCCAAAGAGAACAGTATGGAGAGGGTGAATAAAAGAGTAATTTTATAATGGAGAAAACTAACAAACACTGTAGGCAGGCATTCAAGGTCAGCATCAACAGTCAAAAATAATTGCAGATAACATGTTGCCTTGATATAATGTAATGAAAATATTATTGTATCTCTATGAGTTTCCTCCCGAAAAACAAAACTTCAGTCTAATCATGTGAAAACTACCAGGCAAATCCAAAAGGCAAGTGGGCATTCTATGCTATTCCTCAAAACTGTCAAAGTCACCAAAAACAAGGAAAAATCTAAACATGGGCTGAATCCACTGAAACTGTGAGCCAAAATAAACTTCTCCTCCTTTAAATTAAGAGTGTCAGGTATTTTGCCTTAGCAGTGGAAAGCTGACTAATACAACAGTGCTGTGTCTGCAAGAGAGTTTCCTGGTGTAGTAAGTTCAGGAATATTCTGCGCATGGATGATAGATGAGCCCACTTATGGCCTCTCATTCAAGTGCCTAAAGATAAAGCTGGGTTCTCAACATGTGCATGACATGCCCATTCCCAGACAGACCACATGGAAAGAGAAGAGATGAGGACTAAAAGTCTGGGGAACAGCAGCATTTAAGAGAAGGAAGAACCGATGAAGGAGAGAGCAGTGACTCTAGATGAATAGTATGATGTTACTGACAGAAAGAGAAAAGAAAGATTATCAAAGTCACCAGTTAGCCCAGAATTCGAAGTGAATGAAGAGTGAAGAAACTTCTGGATTTAGTTAGTTCAAGCTTTTGAAATAACCACTATGAAGAGAGACAGTGGTAGTGATAACTTTACTGTTATGACTTTAGGGAGGAGTGAGACTAGAGTACTTTTGAAAATTTGTATTAGTCCACCTTTGCAGTGCATAATGATTACATTCCTGTGGGGAGTTGGTACATGGGCATGACACAGCTTCATTCTCTTTTCATTCCTTTCTCCTCCTCTCCCATCCCCTCCTTCTATCTCTAGGTCCTTTCACCACTTGCAAAAGATCTCTCTCCCTGTTTCCTATTACCCCTATCTTTAAATTTGCTATTTAATTTATTTATACAGTACTTTGGGATATCTCACAGAAGAAAAATCAAATTATATTTAAACTTGTGTGTCTGATTTATTTCACTTAGCATTATGGTCTCAAGAAGCATGATTGTATATATATTTTTAAAGGTTGGTGGTGAAGAGAAGTACAAGGTGAAGAAAATCACTGGCCAGGAATGAAAATTTAAAGAAAATTGAAGAGACAAGTGGGAGAAAGGGTAAGCCAGAGAATAAAGTTTTGCCAGGCACCAGACTTAACTTCATTCATTAGGCATAACCATATTTGATGGCTACCTCTGCCCAATATAATGGGCTCCAGGGAATGACTTATTGTGCATTCCACCACAGGCTTAGCTGTGGAAAGGGTGGGGCTTGTGATAGATAGGAAGGGTAAATAAATCTGGTTTCTGCTTTGGGATTTGCCCCATACCAACTTTTACTATGGACATAATACAGCTACTCAGAATGATGCTTTCAAAAGAACAGGTATTTTCTCCTAAGTCAGTCCTATAACCATCTCAGGCAATAAAGAAGCAACTTTGGAATGTATTTCAGTCTTGTTGTTTGAGTGATGATGAGTTTCTTGGGTGGTAATTTGTATGTCAGCCTTCAGCTACAAGTCAAACTTTGCTTCTTGCTCCCTCTTAGGCAAGATCATTGATCCAAAGCACCTCAGACCAACTCCTTTCACAACCTGACCTGCCTCGGTCCATGACTGAGTTTCATATCACTAAGAAGGTGGGTTCCATGGCTTCTGCACCCACTCCTCTCCCACTGGGCTGGTGACTAGTAGAGTGTGTTCTCAGAGCTGACTTGGACTGGGGAAAGGTCAGAGTAAGTGACTATATGTACCTACTTGGGACTCTATTCTGGGAAGCACTGTGGCTCCAGGGTCGAGGTAGCTGCATGCACTAAAACTGCCTAGACAATTACATTGTCATGACCCACACTGTCCAAACACAGAAGCTTGATCTGCCTGTTCCCTTAAAGATGCCTGCCACTTCCACCCCACGCATGTAGGACTCGAGTGTGCCAGCCTTTGGCAGGGCCTCTGTCTCTTCCCAGTGAGCATTAGCCCTCCAAACAGGGTGGAAGTTTATATTGGCATCTACTCTGTGTCAGCTCTGTAGCTACAGAGATGAAGTAACAGCAGTTCTTTCCTTGAAGAATAAGTGATATGAGAAGACTTCTAAAAACCCAAGAAAACCATGAAGACAAAGGTCCAATTGACTAAGTACTCACACCCTCCCTAATCCTCACAAAGCCCTGCATAATGGGTCTTAAATTTATTATTCTCAAATTACATAAAAGGCAACAAAAGTTCAGAGAGGCGAATCACTTGGCCAAGGGGAAGTTTTTAAGTAGAAAAGGCAGAATTCACACCCAGATCTGTTTGACTATAAAGTTTCTTAGAAGACTGCTCCAGTGAACATCGACCTTGTCCGTGACACTGGCCATCAGAAACAGGAGGGAACCTTCCCACAGAATGGCCACATGGCTGGGGTTTCCTGGCAGAGCGGGAGTATAACCCGGCTCCCTGTTAGTCTGGGCAGGTATCTACCAAGGCTTGACATTGCTGCTCTGTTCCTGTATTTCATCCAGGCTAATCCAGTCCTGGCTGGTGATGTGGCATTTCAGCAAATACGCCCTTTGCCTCTATAATGAGATTCCCGTCATCTTCAAGAAAAAGTAATGGATTGGCTTTCTGTTTGCTTAGTTGCTCAGCTTTGAAAAAGCATCTTGATTGGGCCGACTTTTGACTCATTTACTGGAAAAGTCCTGTCACTAAGATCTGTATTGTGTCCTAACTTGGTTGTCACCAGTGACAGCTCTCCCTGGGCCTCAGTTCTCCTATCTGTGAAAAGCGGATGTGTTGAGTTTTCATCCATGCTCTATTGATTAAGGAAAACAGATTCAGTCATTTGGCCAACTAACAACATTTATTGAGGATCTCTTATGTGCCAGGAATATGAAAGTACAAAGCACACAGTGGGTGAGGAAGACAGAAATGATTCTGGCTTTCATGGAGTACAGCATCTGTGTAACGCATACACCAGTGAATTATCACACATTAGAGTCACACATTATAATCACAGCTAAGGGACCAAGTGACTGCCTGGGGGATTGGATAAGAGTGACTTCCTTACCATTTCCTTTCCCTGGATAGTTTCTGTATGTCCTTCTTTCATTTCTTCATTCAGTCACTCCCCAAATAGTTCCTGAGTGCCTGCCAAGTTTCAGGTACTGGAGATATAAGATCAAGGGAGTCTGTGGCTTGGCTCTGTAGAGTTTGCATTCAAATGGAAAAGACAGACAATAATCAAGTAAATAAGTGTGCATACATAGATAGCTCAAAGAGTGACAAGTGCCATGGTGTCACAAGCAAAAACCCTCCTGGCACTGTGCTCACAGCCCTGGAGTCAATTTAGTCTGGCTGATTCAGAGAATACCTCTTCAAGAAAAAGACATTTGGTTGGAGATTAACAAATGAAAAGAGCCAGTCTCCCACCAATCTAGAAGGCAGAGCTTTCTGAGAAGTGGAAAAGTAAGTTCCAAAGCCCTAAAGAGGGACCCAGTTTGAATTCTGTAAGGGAAAATGGAAAGAAAGCCCATGAAACTGGGACTGGGGGTTGCATGCTGAGTGGACCCAGCTCACTGGGAGCTTTGGAGGGCGGGATCAAGAGGATGAATTTGATTCTCCCTGTAGCAGGCAACCAAGGGAAGTTTTTAAGCAGGAAAGTGAAATGGTTTGCATTTTAAAATCATTCTAAATTGATTCCGTTCCTTGGCTATCATGAATAGTACTACTATAAACATGAAGGAGTAGGTGTCTCTTCTACATACTGATTCGATTTCCCTTGGCTATATACTCAGAACTGAGACTGTTGGATTATGCAGTAGCTCTGCTTCTACTTTTCTGAAAAATCTCCATACTGTTCCATAATGGCTGTGCTCATTTACATTCCCACCGGCAGTGTATAAGAGTTCTCTTTGCACTGCATTTCTTGCCAGCAATCTTGTCCATAAATGCCCATTAATGAATGAATGGTCAAAGAAAATGTTATGTGTATATACAGAGAGGAGCACTATCGAGCCGTTAGAAGTGAGCTGGGGAAGTAGTTCAGTGGTAGAGTGAGTACTTAGCATGCACCGGGCCCTGGTTCGATCCCCAGCATCACCAAAATGAAAACCAAACATGAACTCTTGTGATTTGCAGTAACACAGAAGGACATTATGTTATGTTGACTAAGTCAGGCACAAAAAGACAAACACTACATGATCTCACTTATATATGGATTACGAAAACAAGTTGAAGTCACAAAAGTTGAGAGTAGAAGGTGCTTACCAGAGGTGGAGGACAGTAGGAGCCAGGGGGAGTGCAGGGAGATTGGTCAATGGGCTCTAAGTTACAATTAGACAGGGAAAGAAGTTCTGGGGTATTCCTGCATGCTACGATGACCATACATAACAATAACGTCCTGTGCATTTGAAGAAGCTAGAAGAAAAGATTTTGAATGGATTTTCACCAAAAGAAATAATAAATGTTTGAGGTGATGGACAGGCTAATTACTCTGTTTTGATCATTACACAGTGTAGACATGAATCAAAACACCATATTGCACCTTGTAAAAATGTGCAAATATTATGTCAATCAAGAAAATTAAAATAATGACTGGGCACGACAGTGTACACCCACCTGTTGTCCCAGCTGTATTTGGGAAGCTGAAGCCAGAGGATCACTGGAGCCCACTTTACCACCAGGCTGGGCAGCAGAGTGAGACCATGGCAAGACAACAAAAAAACAAAAACAAGACCAACAAACTTAAAGGAAGAGAAGCAACCAAATAGGAATTTAAAATAATAAAAATTAATAAATTCACTCTAGCTGCAAAGCAAAGAGAAGCAAAAGAGGAAGCAAGCAGACCAGTTACAGATGGGCGCTGACTGTCACTCCATCAGAGGCCTCCACTCTGTCTCTACCCTGGCTGGCCTGCTGCTACCGCTGTGAGCAGGAAGAGTGAGCCGCTTACTCCAGTGGTCCCTCCTTTCCTGCAAAAGTCAAGCAGTCTTATCTGAAAACAAGAAGCTAAATAGAGCTGGGAGCTCAGAGTCACTCTGACCTTGGCTTCTGCTCCCCTCCCTGAAGCGCCCCAAGATTTCTGCCTAGTTATGCCATGCCAATGGCATTTTGGTGTCGTTGGGTTAGAGCTGCACCAACCAGGCAACTTCTTGCCCAGATCTCTTCTGGGTGGAAATGCCTAGGGTCCCTCCTCTTGTGTCCTGACTACAGCGTACAAGAGTGCAGCCTAGCAGATTGGCGGTTTCCGCTCACACAGGAAGGCCTTTGGGGACAAGGCCCAGAGCGGGATCTGCACATCTCTCCTCTTAGTGCTTGCCATTTGCCATACCAGTCTGTGAGGGGCTTTGTCTGGCTCTCCCCAACAGGAAGACAGAAAAGAGGCCCAGAGAGTGGCTGGGCCATGCCCCAGGCCACGTTCAGTGGTGGAAGCAAAGCCAGGATCTGAGGCCAGCTTTCCAGGCTCCAACCCTAGGCCTTTTCTGCCCCACAGTGCTGCCAGCCCATTCCAAGAGAGAAACCACGAGTCTGAGAATGACTTTGGAGTGGGAAACCACAACTCACTTGCCAAGCCCACTTTTCCAGCGGAATAAACCCCTTTCATCCTCCTGCCACCTCGGCAATGTTTATGCCTTCCCACCTCTGGGCCCAGGTTCTACTCCAGTACCATTGGAAACCTGGAGCGCCTTGGCCCAAGAGGGGCTGAGTACGTTAAGCAGAAGACACAGCTAGCTTCCAGACAGCACTTCAGACATGCCAGGAGAGAAGCTGGGCTTGCAGCAAGATGAACTGCTACTGCCCAAACACGTTCATGCCTCAGAAGTGACTGAAAGCCCAGATTGCATCACTGCCTCCCCAGCCATCTGGAGATGGATGGGGCATTCATTCAAAATGGAAAGTTAAGCTGACTCTAAAGCGAACCAATGTACGGAGTCTGCCCTGCTGCCGGTTCTCTGCTCCTCTTGGTGTGGGGAAAGATCCTTTCCATCCCCGGGCCTGAATTCTCCCATCTGTAGCATGAATGGCCCCTGACTGAGAACCTTCAGGCAATGCTGCTCTGCAGACTCTGTGAGGCACGGGAGTGCTGGTCGCAGGCCGGAAGCTGGCGTGGTGGGTCCTGAGCTACGGAAAGAGTGTGGACTGTGAACAAGACCATGGTGATGGCCTCTGTAGTCATACGCCACACCCTTAGCCCCACCTCCCACCTCATGCCTGGAGCCAGAGGCCCTGTGAGTAGGAGGAGAAGAATCCAGCCCACAGAGCAAGACAGGAAGACAAGGCCCTGGGAGGCTGTCCCAGGCATTTAGCCGTCTCTGACTGGGAGCTTACTGATGCCGAGCCTCAATCTGGACCCCAACTTGAGGGGCTGGAAGGGGTGAGGAGAAGGTTATGGGGAAAAGGAGAATTAAGGCAGCTGCCATTGAAGATGAATTCTTAGACAAGAGCCAACCTGTGTAAAGAGGTTACTTAATAAATTTTTTTTGTGATCTATATCTCCTTGTCCATCTTTGAAACTTTTAGTAAAATCGCCACATTAATTGCTGTTGTGGCTTGTATCTAGATGTCTCCGCAAAGCCTCATGCACTCATAGGTAAGGTTTTCCAGAAGTGGCTGGATCTAGGGTGTGTGATGCTGGGATTAAGAGTGCCCCACCCTGGGTGTGAGTGCTCCCCACCTTACGGACCGGTATCCTGGATGGAATATAAGGGACAGAAAGAAGGCTTGTTGCTGCTGCTGCTGCTCCTGTTGCTTGCTGCTTTGCTCCTTCCTGTTGGTTTGACATGAGCTATTTGTCTTCTGTGATGCTCCTCTGCCACGCCACCCTGCCTTGTAGCCTGCCGACTATGGACGGAAATCTCTACAAACTGTGAATTGAAATAAACCTTTCCTTCTGTAACTTTTGGTGTTGGGTATTTTGTGTCAGCAATGAAAAAAGTAACTAAGACAACTGTCAGTACATTCACTATGAAGATTAAACCAGATGCCTATCATATTGGGAAAGGGAAGAAAATGTCCCAATGGGAAAGGGAACAAGGGAGGGGGAAAGGAACAGAGGACAAGAGAAATAAGAAATGGAAGGAAAAAATGGAAACAAAGCTTTTGTAAATAGGGAGGGAGGAGGGGGTGAGGGGAGGGGAATGGGAAAAAAAGAAGCAACAAGGTATATCATGTACAGGTACAAATTCCCTATGATGAATGTTATCACTATGTGCATCTAAAATGTACCATTAAAATAAAATTTAAAAAATTAAAAAAAAAAAAAAAAAACAGATGCCAAGACTACCCTGTATAAGGACATGGCGTCCCAGTACAAGGACATCTTTGAGCTACTTATACAATAGTGTTGCTAGCCTGGCCAACGTACAGAAAGAAGGCCTGATGGTCTCCTAGGTTTTCACCCACCCCATCTCCACATGACTCATGCTGAGACCACCAGGCCACAGAGCCCTTCTGCTCAGGTAAGGACAGAACTCTCACAGAGTAGCTGAAAAGGGAGCAAGGCCTGAAGATTTATTTCAGAGTGCAGAAACTTAGACTGTAGGGCCTGTGTCTCAGGCACCTAGGGAATCAAGTGCAGGTTCCACAACCAGCCACAGACCAAAACTATATTTTTAAAAATTGCGTCTGCACCGAGCATGTATGCACTAGTTTGTGTCACTAGTACCTAAACAATACAGTATAAGAGCAGACAGAATAGCAATTACATTGTATTAGGTATTAGAAGTCATCTCATCTAGAGATGATTTAAAGTCTACAGGGGGATTGTGTAGGTTATATGTAAATATTATGTCATTTTATGTAAGAGACTTGAGCATCTGCAAATTTATGGTCTCTAGGGGTCCTGGAACCAAGTCGTCGTAGGAGCCAAGAGAAGATGATAAAAGTTTAAGTTGAACTTACCAGCCTATCAGTCCCATTACCACTTGCAATGGACAGAATTGTGTCCCCCCCAAATTCACACGTACAACCTCTCCCTCCCAGTGAGCTGTATTCAGCAGTGGACCCTATGGAGATAACTACCGTTGGGTGAAATCTGGAGGCTGAGGTTAGGATGGCATCATTGTCCCTATAAGAAGCTGCAGCCAAGAGCTTGTGTGCTTGTTCTCTCCTTCTCCCTCCTTCTCCCCCTCCCTCCTTTTCTCTCTCCTCAGCATGTGAGGACACAGGAAGAGAGAACTCACCAGAAAGTGAGCGTGCTGGCACCTTTGTCTTGAACTTCCCAACTTCCAGAATTGTGAAATAAATATCTGCTGTTTCAGCCACCCAAGGCTACTGAGACACCACCCCTGACGAGAAGCCGAGCTTTGCTCTTCACATACACGCTCATCACGAATGAGGCATGAATAGAAGTATTAGCCTCATTTTGCGGGGAAGGAAACTGAGACCCCCGAAAGCAACCTCACTTGGCCAATATTACGGAGCAACTAGGCCAGAGCTGTGGCTCAAACCCATTACTTCTGAGTTCAGGTCTTATATCCTAGTCCTGGTCTCTCCAAGTGGGGCTCCGGGACCACATGCTCAGATGGCCCTACAGAGGTTCTTGAGCAAGCAGAGCCCGGACCGCCCCATCTCAAGCTTGCTGAATCCCAGGCTCAGAAGGCAAACGCAGGAATTTGCATTTAACCGGCTGCTAATAGTCACGGAAGCTGTCGTAGTTTGCTCAGTTGCTGCAACAAAGGACCACAGAAAGGATGACTCAAACAACAGGCATTCAGGTCTTCACAGTTCTAGAGCCTGGAAGCCTTCGATCAAGGTGTGGGCAGGGTTGGCTCCTTCTAAGACCTATGTCCTTGGCTCATCCGTGGCTGTCCCCTCCCTGTGCCTTCACAAGGTCTTCCCTCTGTATGTCTGCGTCCTAATCTCCTTTTCTTGTGAGGACACCAACCACACTGGATTAGAGTGCACATTAATGATCTTATTTTAATTTGATCACTTCTTAAGGCCCTGTCTCTAAATACAGTTATACTCTGTGGCACCTAGGTTAGCACTTGAACATGTGAATTTTTGGAGGACACAGAAGCCTAGATAAAAACATAAATCCCAAGCCCCATTTGTAATGAAAAACCAGTCATTTCTCTTTCTCTTCCTCTTGTGGTGGCCTCCCACTCCTCTAAAAATAGAAAACCATTGTTTCTAAGCATTGGTGGCCTACAGGCTGAGCCAGGAGTCCTTGCTCTCTGTTTCTAGCCACCCCACCCCCAGTTTACTGTGGCCATTGGTGACCACGATGGGAGAGATGTGCATGGGAGATGCAGAGCATGTGTCCTGGTGACTTGTGAAGAAAAGTTTTTGCCCTCAAGTGTGCCAATGGGCTCGCTCAGTTGTGTCTCCAAGTCTTAATTAACCCCGAACCAAGTGGAAGGCCCACTTCCCACAGCAGCAAATGTGCATCCACTACTCAGGCTCAGTACCAACACAGTCAATATTGTCTTCCATGCCCCACAGCAAAGGAAACCATCAGGGCTCATCAATTCCTGCCAACTTCACAGCCCAGAGAACAAAGATGATGTGGAGCAGTGATGCATGTGAATAGGCCCCTGCTCTGCCAAGCCCGTGCCTTCAGGACGTTTCCAGAAGGGTAGTACACATGAGGCTGCAAAGGCTCCACCAAATAGGCCCATTCAGTGCTCCTCATGTAGCCGTAGCTCATGTGCCAGCTGCACTCGATGTTTCGGGCACTTGGCACTTCCAGCTCCACTTCCTGTTTCCCTGGGGCTGCTGCTCTGAAGGTCCCATTTCCCAATACCTCTGGGCCTACTGCATATGTGCATATAAGCCCTGAGCACTTAAGCAGCCCAGGGCCACGACACGGGCTGGAAAGGGCAGAATGGAGAAGCTGCTATGCACAGCTTTCAGAAGCAGACTACAGGCTCTTGTGTACTGCTTGCCAGGCTACTAGAGTGCCTTCCTCCCCCTAGATGGGACGAAGGTGGCAGGACTGAAGGGGCCTCTGGCAGCAAGAGGAGACAGGAAGAGAGCAAAGGATTGTGCACGCAGACAGCTCTGCTGGACGTGAAGAGGGCCCCCTGGGAGGGACAGGGAGGAGGGGAAGACAGCTCAAAGCAGGGGCCTCTCATGCCGCCCAGGGACACTCAGCCTGTTTGCTCTGGCTTTGCCTGTGGAGGTTGTCCTGCAGACCCACTGCCTGAGCCTGCCCTGGGCCCCTCCTCACCCTGGTGATGGAGGGCTCAGCCCCTCTCCGCAGAGGGGCTACGTGTGCGCACAGGGCCCAGCACAACCACGCCACGCTCAGCAGGCAGACGCTGAGCTAAATGTAACAGCCAGGAAAGCAGCTGCCACAGTCTCTCCCCATGAAGACAGCTGCGCTTCCCAGGCAGGATGTGATGTCATCCCCCAGGCATCTGGGATGGGATTTGAAGGCTCCCTCCATCCCCCGTTTGCCTGATTTATGTGTACATCTGTGTCCTTCACTTCACTGAGAGAATGTCCAGCCCGCAATTCCAGCTGATCCCTGTTTCTATCACCCCACAGCCTGTACCCCTGAACCTGGCTCTGACTGTGTGACAGCCTGAGGTCTACAAGGGAGCCCACTCTCCAACAAAGCTGTGAAGATGCAGTGTGAAGTCACCACCGTAGCTGCGGGCCAGATCGCTAATTCTTGGTCGTGCAGCCTTTCCTCTGGGACACGGTTGTTTGCCAGGGCTGGGGCTGGGGTTGACGTGAGAACTGCATGCTTCCTAATCCAAAAAGAGCTGACTGGCTGCCTCCACCCTCAAAGGATGCTCAGGAAGCATCAAGCTCTCCGAAATGCTCCCGCACCTACACTGGCTCTGAGACACATGGCCGCTCCTCTTCCTTTCTCCTCTTTCTCTTTCTCCTATTTTCCTGACCTCCTCTGCATGTATACTGACTTCCTCCATTTTACCAGCAATATGTGCTCATTAAGAATCATTTAAAACATTCTAAATAAGAGAAAGAAGTAGAAAATGTTGTTCACATTCCAAGTCCCCGAAGATAGCCCAGGTTAATATTTTGAAATGCTGTTTTCCAATATTTTCTCTAATCTTTCTGAGAAGTGAGAGTTTATGTGTGTTTGCCTTATTTCAACTGCTTAGCGACAGTGAGAACCAGGTGAAAAGCAGGGAACTGAACGAGGCAATGTAAATGTCAGGAGAACTGCTTTGGTGTCCCAGCTGCTCTACCAGTGTGCTCTGCAGCTCTGGGCATGCACGCCCCCTCCCTGGGCATCAGTTTTCCCATCTGTACAATGGAACATTGGATTAGATGAGTTCAAAGGTTTCTTTCAATGTGGTGAAATTCATGAGGGAGTAGGGAAGGCTTCCAGGAGCAGGTGTTATTTGAACTGAGATTTGAAACGCTTTGTCAATAGGATGGAAAGAGCATTTTAAATTACTTCTGTTAATAGGTTTGAAAGAGGACATTCTAAAGTTGAAGAAAAGGTAGTTACAAAGACGAAGAGTTTGGAATCCTCAAGCTGTCCTTGGAAGATGTAAGAAGCATCAATGGGAGAAGCAACTGGGGCCAGACGCCTGGAATTCCTTTGGTTGAAGGCCCTCTGGGGCCGAGATGGGTCCCAGCACAGGATGTCTATAAGCCTGTAGGTAGAGGGTAGGAGTTAAGATATGAGTGGGGGACAAAGCCAGCTACAGGCATCCAAGTGGAGGTGCAGCCCTGTGGGATCCCGAAGGGCTGGAGTCAGGAGCCTAAGGATTCCCTCAATCGCAGGCATGGTACATATCTAAGGGTAAAGAATCCAAAAGAAGCTGGAATGGAAAAGGAGTGACAGCCCCAATAAATAAGCACAGTGGTACCTCAATTCATGAACTTAAACCATTCCAAGATTCTGGAAAAGATGGCCGCATTCATGTTCATGCGGGGAAGATGGCCACGAACATGTTCATCACCTGATGCAGAGTTCACAAACAAAAACAAAATCTTGCCAAGCACATCTGTTTCCTAACCAAACCATTTGAAACAAAACAAAAGTGTTCATGAACTGAGGCCACCGTACAGTAATTGAATGAAAGGGAAAACTGCCAAAAGAATAACATGATGACTCTGATACGCACAGGTCCCACGCTAATGCAGACACAGATGAAGACGTATAAAGAAATGGCCGAACTTCTTAGGTAAGTGGGCTGTTGGAATAAGGCTCTGGGTGTTCCGGCAGCTCCATCACTCACTGAGCGTCTCCACGGACCACCGGGAGGCCAGTCCTGTGCATGGGTGCCGACCAAGCCCTCGACACTCCCTGCCAGGAACCCAATTGGCAAGATAAACATAAGAAACAGAGTATTGTTGCCCATTACTTTGTCCGCTTTAAACAAGCTTTGAGGGAGTGACAATGCTCAGTTATTGCCTCAGTATCTGTACTGCCTCAACAGTTTGACTTCAAACAAATGTTATTAACTGGGTGGAAGAAGACGTAGTCTGTATTTCTGTTTATCCGTAATACTTTATTATCACAAAATATAATGAGGGGATTTCAGAGTTGAACTGGAATTTGAAAGTCATTTAGTCCCGAACCATTATTACCCTGATTTAAATAAGTAAGCATAAATATGTATTAGACACAGTGTTCCTAAAAAGAAGCACTTATCGAAATGCGAGTGGGCCCCCACACACCCATCTCCCACTATTTTAGCTACTAAGCAAACTATATAGCCAGGCTTGAGTCAAATGGCCAGTGGAATTGTCCCCAGGAGCCTTAAGAAATTTTGCTTCAAGTTATGTTCCCAGACAACCAACCAATCTTTGTGTTAATGATTTGGATGAAAAATGTTCCTCCCAAAGCTCAAGCATTCAGAGGCGGGGCTTCTAGAAGGTTATTAGGTCATGGGGGCCTAACCTCACCAGCAGCCTAATCCATGAATGACTGCACTGAATGGGCTCTTAAGAAGTAGGCCCAGTTGGAAGAGTCAATCTCTCTCTCTCTCTCTCTCTCTCTCGCTCTCGCTCTCTGGCTGCCATGAGGTGAACAGCTTTCTTCCACCATACTTTCTTCCATGATGTTTCTGCCACAGCACAGGCCTAAAGCAATAGAACCACCAACTGTGGACTGAAACCTGTGAAATGTGAGCTAAAATAGACCTTTTCACCTTTAAGATATGAATGCCAGGTACTTCGGGTACTTTGTCCTGGGAACAGAAGGGCAGCTGATACAATTGGCACTCTGCTCAGCTGAACAGATCTTCCATGGTAATTTGGGATATAAGTGGGTAATTTGGGAGATAAGTTCACTTGCCATCCCCAAGAACTCTTGTCATCCGGGAGGTACTTGCCAGGGCTCCTTGGTCCTTCCCCTTTCCCCTTGTCTAATGGAAGTATGAAAGGAAAAAGAAACATTGGAGCTCATCATGACTGTTCTGTGGCAGTCTTTTTCTGAAGGTTTTCCTGCCACACCTGCTAGCTTCTGACATTGTAAACATGTGTCCCTAAGAAAGGAGAACTCTAGGATCCAGAAGCAGCTTCGGGTCTATTTCCCACATATCTACCGTAAAAGGCAGAACCTGGGCGATCCCATAACCCACCAACCCTCCCCCTATTTTGTTTTGCCTCAACTAGTCCTGAGAAAAGCTAATTAAGTCATTGGAAAGTTTGTCGGTGCCCATCCTGTCCTCCTTCCTCAACGGGAGATTTGGAGGTGTTTAGGAAGACCCTGAAAACATAGGTATACATGTGTGAATATAGGGGGCGATGGCAGTGGTACGAATGGGAGGGCTGGGTGCGGCTCTGGGTGCAAGGGCCAGTGGGGGGACCTCTGCTTTTCCTAGAAGTCCTTAGCCCTGTTCCCAGCTTGATGATCTGCCCAGTCCCTTTGCCTGCTTGCTGCCTGCCTCTTTTTAAATGCATCAAGCACATGAAGCCATGTGGCCGCACAAGCTTTTCGCATTGTGAAGGCATCTTCATTATTGCCTCCCTTCATTATTTATTTGGCCACTCTAAGGGCCTTCCTGTTAGCACAGGAAGCGTGTCTCCCTTTGCCTCTGTCTACAGCTATCACTGTGCTTGCAGCTCAGGCTGCAATTAAATAACAATCACAAGCTGATGAACGGCCTCTGCAACGGGGCAAAAATGCCACGCCGCCCTAGAACAGCCCGCGGCAGCTCATCCTGCCAGGCCGTCCCACTGCGGGAGCCCAAGCCCTGGAGAGCTGTTTGAGATCTTCTGCCATGTGCCCAAGTTCACTTGTGGCTTGTGTGTCCTGCTTGGGAGGAAGGGGACCAGGGAAGCCTGCCGATACCTGGGCTGCCCTCTTGTTAGTGCAGCCTTCGGCTCAAAGGGACTTGAGGCCAGGTTTGCAGCCCGAGCAAGGTCGTAAGTTAAGGTGCAAAGTAGAAGGTGGGGGCCCTTAGCTGCCTCTAGCCTGGACCCTGAACAAACAGCTCCACACTTGTACCTTCCTGCAGGGTCCCTGGTCACCAAATCCATCTCCACTATAGTAGATAACTTTGCCAGTTAAACTCCTCACGCTCTGGCTCAACAGCTTCTTCTCGAGGGACCCACCATGACTCTTCTGTTTTGCAAGGGACTCGACTCCTGCTGCTCTGAAAGAGAAGAGATTGATCCAGGGCTCTGAAGCCCCCAGGACCTCACTCTTTCCCATCCTAATTGGCAAATCCATCTCCAAGGCTTTTGCAGCATGACAATCTGGCTATTCTCATCAATTGCACCTCCTTGAGGGGGGTCTCCCATATGTCTCTGTTGCCTGTGGTATCACCAAATGCCACTATGAATCTGCTGACAGGCAGGAGGGGCATGCTGCAAACATCATGATTCCAACCGTGCTAGGGTCATGGCTGAGTTCCACGCAGTGTTGAGCGTGGTTCCCAGGGGCGCCCTGCACCCTCCCAGGCCAGGCCAGCTCTCTGGAAGACATATGGCCTCTGTATCTAGCACGATCAGCTGCCAACAGGGACGGAAACAGTGTGAAGACATCTCTGTTTCCAGCACAGCCCTCACCAGTGCACGGCACAGGGCTCATCTTGCAGCCACAGGAAGCCTTCTGGTCATGAAGCTCCATGTTTACAAGATCTAGTTCTTCTTCAGTTCTCAGGAAAGGGTTGTGAATGAATGAATGAATGACCAACCAATGAAACAAATTAACAAGCAGGAGTATAAGAGAAAGACTTCTTGGACTCTGAGGACTAGAGCTGCAAGGATCCTTGACACCTGCTCTTCTTGTCACCTGGCAACACTTCCTGTGACTCACAGCTAGAGTGCTGTCATGAAGCAGCCCAGGCCATTTTCAGGATCAGGAGTCACAGAAGAGTTTTTTCCTATGTTGACTGAACCCAGCATTCTGGTGGCCAACTGTCCCCTCTAACCTGCAGCCTGACGGCTCGTCTTAGGGTTTCCTTCTGGGACCCGCATTCAGGAAGCCATAGTCCCTCCTCTCCAGATGCATTTTTAGAGCACTGGAGAGGGTGACCATGTCTCCCCAGGAATCTGCTCTCCTTCACACTGAACAGTTCCTATATGTTTCGCTCATTTTTTAATTTGTTTGTTTGGTTTTGGTTTCGGTTTCGGTTTCGGTTTTTTGGGGATGGTACTGGGGATTGAACCGGGGGCCTTTGCACTGGGCTACATCCCCAGCCCACTTTTTGTTTCCAGACAGGGTTTTGCTAAGTCATAAGTTGCCCAGCTTGGCTCGAACTTGCAGTCCTCCTGCCTCTTATCCTGGTAGTTTTCATCACATCACCAGGTTATGCTCAACCCTGTTCAAGCAGACCGCTTGGAGAGGAGTCATTACTTCGCCCATTCTGGGCACTGTAGCCACTACGGGGCAAGTCACAGTGCTCTCTGGGCCCCTTTCTGAATCTGTGGTCAACCAAACTAGGAACTTTTCTTCTCATTTTCTTCAGATCCCAAGCTCTTTAATCGGTGGCAAAAGTTTTACTTTTTGAAACATAATGGCTTTGTGTATGACCGTTTAAAACACTGTGTTATTGAGTTTGGCTAGAGTGCCAGAACTACCGGTGGCTACATTCTCCTCTCGAACATTCTAGCATTGACAAATTTGGCAAACTGACCCTCTGTACCTTCACTTCAATCACTTATAAATTCAGGACAGACCAGGAGCAGAGCTCTGAGACATGCCTTATTAAACTTCTACCCAGCGCTCCACCCCGGGTCTCGATGTCCACCCTTTTAAGTCCAGTGTTGAGGCTGCTGTGAGCTCAATCGGGAGTGCAGCTGTTTAGCTCATGTCTCTAAGAAGGTCCTGAGAGTCGGGGATGGGCAGCTGCCAACTAGGGATTCTGAAAACACTGCGACTCGGAAGACTGTCCCAAGCGGAAGGCTCCCTGCTGCTTTCCTGTCCCTTTCCTTTGCTGGAGAGGGAAGACAGAAGCCTTCAGAGAGGGAAAGCTTGCTCAAAGCTACCAAAGTAGCAGACCAAAATGAAGCTCTGCTTACCTAAATTTCATCCCTAGTTCCCCATACCTAGATGCATGTTCTAGTCTCGAGGGGCAATGGCACTGCTCAAACCACCCAGAACATGTGAAGCTGCCTTCTAGCTGACATTGAGAATAAGCACAGAGACAAGCCACCACATAGTTCCTTCTCTGGCACAGGGCGGGCAAAAAACTATGGTGTGTGTTTAGATTTTCTAAAAATGTATTATACTAAAAGACACACTGTCACGAATCCCCCTCACAACCCTCCCCCTTCTTCAAGCACACGTATCCTGTCATTCCTGCCACTTTCTGGAGCAGGTCTGGAAGTCCTCCTTCCTGTCTTGAAGAAGTGTGATCAAAAACATGGTGAACGATGTTGCCAAATGCTATCCAATGGAAAAACAGGCTCATAAAAATATGGTGTGTCTTTGTCCACCTTATTCACCGGATCTAGCACTGTGTGACTTCTGGCTCTTCCCCAAGTCAAAAATTACCGTGAAAGGTAAATGTTTTGAATTGATTCAGGACATTGCGACAGCAATCACATCATAACTAAAGACACTCGTGAAAGAAGACTCCAGAACTGCTTCAGACAGTGGCAAAAACAGTGAGCTAAGTGTGTTCTAAGTGAGGGGGAGGATTTTGAGGGGGATTAATGGCAATGTTTCTTTTACTGTAATACATTTTTATTTAAACATACACTATTTTTTATCACACCTTCTACATTGATGAAAAGCCAAAAAATATCCTTTTTGCTTTCTATTTGGTGTTGAATGTCACCAGGCTTTCATGTACACAGTATAAAGCAAATCCCTAAATGCTACTGTGGTGGCCCTGAAGACCCAGGTGAGGTTGAGTGCAGAGTGACTTGGGCTAAGTTTTGATGGTAGTGTCCACATGGAGCTCCCAGTGCCCTAGCCAGAGACTGGACCGTGGGGCAGCTGTCCACACAAACATTGGTTATTTGATTGAACTCTTCTCCAAGGATGAGAAGCCTCTGCATCTATCTTCTTGTGTACTTGCCACACATTGGGCTCAAAGGAAGAAAACGGATGGATGTGAAAGAATTAGCCAGTAAATTTCCTAACCAGCAGACAAGCTTATTTTTCACTTGGCTTCCCTTGGTATTTTGGTTTTGTTCTCCCACTGTTGTATTGTTTTGTTTTGTTTTGTTTTGTTTCGTACTTAACTTCCAACTCTAGAGTTCATCCATTCCCTTTCCCTGGAAGGAAGAAGTCATTCATCAGAAGCTGAGTACCACAGCTGGCCAGCTACACACTTCCACACTCCCGCCTGGACCCCTGAGCCTCCCACGGGCATTGACTCTCTGGCTCCTAATCTTCCAGGTAGCTCTAGTGGTCCATGCCTCAGGGTCTCTATCTCCTCTTATTCTCTCCTTCCCTCTCCTCTCTCTGTCTTTCTCATCATATAGCTTTGTTTCCTTGTCCATTTCTCTCTCTCTCCCTCTCTGTCTCTCTCCCCTCTTTCTCTTTCTACTCTGGCCTTTGGCCCATCTTCCAGGCCCTGAAACCTAGAGCTTACAGCATTGCAAACTCCTCCCAGAAAAAAAAAAAAAACTCCTCCCAGAAATGCTATTGGGTTTCCTCCAAACTACAGCAATGACCCCAGCCCTCAAGTGTCTAACACTGAACAATGGCTGTTATTGGGACATCCGGCATTGAGCACCAAGCACGGGCTTTCCTCAGACCCAAAAATGTGCTCCTAGGCTTCAAGGAGAACCTCTGGAACTCTGGGGCTTTTCTGGTCTGCACATCTGAAAGCCCTTCGAGTGAATGATGCCTGGGGCTGAGTCTTCACTTCTGGCTTTCTCCTAGCAGAACCGTTCCCTGAGCCCAGCTGACTGCAGTTGACCTGCAGACTCTGATGAAGCATTTCAGAGGAGAGACTGCTCCACCTTTCCCAGTGCTCCCTTCATACTGCCGCTCCACACACGCCTGCTCTTACTTTTCTTCTTCAAATTTGTATTAGTGTGTGTTTGCAGTGCATAGCAATCACATTCATCCTGGGGAATTGGTGCACGCATTTATCACCTCTTGACCATTTTTACTCCCTCTTCCCCTCCTGCCCTTCCTTCTTCCTCCTTTCCCAGGTCCCCTTCCCATTCCCAGAGTCTATTTTTTCTTTGATTCCAGGAGCCTCATCATCCTCTTGACCTGTCCTCTATTTCTGTGGCTTTGTGCTTTTGCTTGCGTTGTTTCTGTACCTAGAGTCCATGTTCCTCTTCTGTACCACTCAATCACCAACTTTGGGTACTTTTTTAAAGCCTGTTTATTTCCTAAGACCAAGGTGAGAGTTTCCACAATAATTCAATCATCTAACAACTGTTTATTGAGCATCAACTGGTGCCACATACTGCTGTAGTTACTGGAAGCACAGTCTTGCACAGGAAAAACACTTTGCCTTCATGTATCTTGTGGCTTTATTGAAAGCAGTAGATGTGAGTCAGGGAAGTGCACCGAGGAGGCCATAGTGTAGGGGATATGACTGGAGGAGGGGCAAGGGCAGGGGTGGGAGATCACTTAAGAGGTGATTTTAGTTAAGCAGGTGAGAGATGGTGGCTGGGATCACTTCAGTGACCAGTTCAGAGGATGGGGAAAAGAAATGTTTGAGAATTAGAGACCTGAGGTAAAATATATGGGAAGTAGAAGGGTGTGGACGGTAGAAATATTTATTGAGGGCAAAATCTAAGGAAGAAGGTATTCTGTTCTGTTTTAGAGTGATTTCAGTGGAACATTACTGTGTTAGCTAAGAGAACTTCAGTGTATACATGCTCAGTGGACATGATGATAGTGGTGGCGATGGCGACGAGGCTGGTTTTCATGTCTGAGTGAAGTAACTGAAGCTCAAGAGAGTAAGAATTTGCCGGAGGATGTGCAGCTAGTCAGTGAAGGAACAAGGACTTAAACCCAGGTGGTTGGGCCCACTATGCTTAGCTCTTGCATATAGAGTTCGAGGCCCTACAAAGCTCAGTAAGTGATAGGACGTGTGGGTTTGGCGACGAGTGCAGAGGTCTGTGGCGAGTGACTGAGTTGACCTAGGAGAGATCAGCATGATACCTTGCCCTCAGCTTCCCAGCCTCTGTACATTCAGCCACCCAACAGCCATTCTGGAGGAGCACTCAGCAAAGCCCCAGCTAGGCACTAGGGGTTCAGATGTGCAAGTGCCCGCAATATGCTCCCAGACTACGAGGGAGACAGTGCGTCTCATGCAGCCATCAGGAGCAGTGCTAGATGTAATTAAGACCCTGGGCTTTGGGGTGGGGTCAAAATGTGGGCCCAGAAGTTACACACACACACACACACACACACACACACACACACACAGAGGTTCTATTTCTCTGGATAACACTTAACATAGATGATAGGTAGATAGATAGACATATGACAGATAGTGGATAGGCAGATTGAGGATAAATAATAGATAAGGAGATATATTGCACATAATTGACTTACTTGGCTGTAGGGCTAGCCAGATAAGCCCCAAAATCCATGGGATAGACACTTAGGAAGGCCAGGCTGGAGCTCCCAGGCAGAATTTCTTCTTCCGCAGGGAACACTGAGGTCTTAAGGTCTTTCAAGAATGGCTGAGGCCCACCCACATTTTCCAAAATAATCTGCTTTACTTAAACCAAAGTTCAATGTTAACTCTAGTCACAAAATAACTGCACAGCAACACATAGACTAGTATTTGATTTGGAAAATATAGCCTGGCCAGCTTGACACATGAAACTGGCACTTGATCACAGGTGCTGAGGATTGGGACATTAAAAAGAGAACCCTTTCAACAAATATTAAGTGAGCACCACTCCCGAGTACAGTAGTGAACACACCTATGCTCATGGGACTCTCAACTCGTTCTGGCCAAAGCACTGGTGACCGTTCCCATTGGGAATTGTTACCTTCTTTCTCTTCATGGACTGTGAGCTCTGTGCAGCTCCAGAGTCAAGCCAGGTGGGACTTGTTCCCGGCCTTCCTCCCCCAGAGCCCAGCATGCAAGCTGGCAGCTAGATGATGCAGAGTAATCGTTGCTGCAATGAACTAAAGCATTTGTGGTCAGGAAAGGGAACTGCCTCGCTTCAAGCAGATCAGTCCCACTGGGCATCTTAGTCAGCACCTCGTTCTGAACCATGGAATCTCTGAGTAGGACAGAGCCTCGGCCATCACAGAGCACGTTCCATTCCTTTGACCTCAGGCGGGTCGTTTCCCTCAGTTTAGCACACAGAGTACGAAATGAAAAGACCCAGGCCCGCTCAAAACAGACAAAAAAAAACCCTGCATGGACCATAGTCCTCTGGGTCTGCAGGCTCTCTGACAGGGAGGTATGAGCTGCCACACTTCACAGAGAGCCGGAAACTGGAAAGGAAAGGCAAGCATGAGACAAACTGGGCTCTCAGTGAGCCAGGTGCCGAAGGCCTGGCGCCAGGGCAGCTTTGGAAACTAGAATAAGAGCAGAACAGTCTTTATTGACACGGAGCAGAGGTACAGTGACCTTAAACCTACAGACTGGAAGTGACTTCGAGATAAATGGCCCTCTAAACTGGAAGTGTGGCTCACAGTCTGGTGTTCATTGGCAGGCCCTTTATAGCAATGAGTGTTGGTACAAATGAGCCCCCACTTACAATGGTTGCACTTACACATCATCTCTGTGATGTGCAGAAGTGATGCGCATTCAGTAGAAACTTTCCTTTGAACTTTGAGCTTAGGTCTCTTCCTGGGCTAGTGATGTGCTATGTGACGCTGGGCAGCAGTAAGAAACTTCAGCTCTGAGTCAGCCATAAAGTCATAAAAGGATACAACTGAGATTCTGGGGCATACTTCGTTGCTAAATTGTGATGTGTAGCAGGTTAGGTTATTAAAATGCACTTTCAGCATAGGACAGCTTCATTTTATTTATTATGTTTATTATGGTTATGTTTATCGGGACATAATCCCATTGGAAGTTGGGGAGCAATGGTACTGAGGTTCTGTTTTAGCAATTTGACATGCGTGATTTTGCATTTTACAAAAGTACAGATTGTGACAGAATGGAAATGGAAAAGTGAGTTGGTCCATCATGGGAAATTTGAGAAATACCACTCCAAACTGCTAATTCCCCAGTGTGGTGGTAAGTTGGCAGGGTAGAGGCTGGCACGCGTATTTTCACTCCTTCCCGTGGTGACCCCAAGTAGACTGGGAACCTACACCCTGTGCAGTGTCCACATTTACACACCACTCTTCGCACGCCTCCAGTGCCGAGCAGCACCCCCATCCCGAGGCGCTGCTCTGACCTCAGAAAAGCACTGGATGTGGGAGCCCAGTGTGGCAGTGCCTGTGATCACAGGGCACCTGGACCCACACTCTGCGTGCCAATCTGCCACTTGGGCTGAGTCTCTACTGTACTCCTGGCCTCTCTTCAGGATGTCTCCGGAAGTCCTGTCTGTATGTGCCATCCCTGCTGCAGAGCCTCTGGAAAGAAACGGACCTGCCCACTGTTCACATCCTCTCTGAAGTTACAGGGGCTACCACCTCCCATACTTCCTGCACCACTCTCTGAGCTTGCCTGCTGGAATGCAGGACTTGATTTGTTAAGAACTGCGCCCCTGCTTCTGTGTCCATCCCACGATATCCACATATCTTGGCCCAGAACTGCTTTCCCTATCTCGGCAGGGGTGAGGGCTTCCACATTCTCCTCTGCTTTGACCAAAACTTCCAACTATGCTTGATGCCCTCCCCATCGACAGGCAATTGGATAAAGAAAATATTTGGTATCTATAGATAATGGAATACTACTTGGCTATAAAGAAGAACAAATTCGAGACACTTGTAGGAAAACAGATGCACCCAGAAAATATAATGTTGAATGAAATAAATCAGACAAACAAGCTTGACTACCATATGGTATCTTTTGTTTGAGTAAGGCAAAGTACAACCTAAGCGAAAAAGGAAGGATAGAGGACAAGGGGATGGCTCTCTTGCAAATGGGAAGGGGTCCAGGGGACCAAGGATGAGGGGTGATGGGGAGGGGAGGGGAAAATAGGTAGTGTGAGGTTATGCCAGGTACAAGGTCCTAATAACCTCAGTGAATGTGGACGTTATGTGCCATAAACATGAACTAAGATAAACAACATCAACGAGAAAGAAAAGGGAGAAAGGGGAACTAGAGGAGGAGGGGGAAGGAAGGGGAATAAAGAGAAACAAGCTGTATAACGTGTGTGTGCCAACTCTGCAAGAGGACCATAACCCGTGTGTACCGCACACACGTACTAATGTAAAGGAAACGCCTGGCCTCAGCTTGCACCTCTTCAGAGCCGCCTGGCCGTGCAGTCCTCACCCTGGGCATCCAAATGGGGGTGAGCGGAGGCAAGGACTTCTGCTTTGGAGGGGGAGGGAGTGGCCTCCTTCCTCTGAACAGTGTGTGCTAGCGTAATTGCGGTGACCAGAGCCAAGGACAGGAATTCTGGAAACGTGCGTTCCAGCACCACCTCTCATCAAATCATTGTGCGCAGCTGGGAATCCCTCACTCTCTTGGAGCCTCGGCACCCTCATTCGCCAAATGGGCACGTGCTGTGCTTTGAATGTCCCCTCTGACATTCACGTTGGGACATACCAGGCCCTGTGGTGCCTACTGAGACGTGGGACCTTTGAGAGGTGATGCAGTCAGGAGGGTCCTGCCCTCATCAGCGGCTGCCTCGCTCCTACTCTCTAGCTCTCTGTGCACCCTCTCTGAACAGTGACACAGCACCCGACTGGCACTCATGACGGCGTCTTCACAGGGGACTCCCTGACCTCCAGAACCATGCAGCATTTAAGCCTTTGTTTTGTCTTCTTCTTTTTTCTTTTTTAATTTTATTTTATTGGTACATGTCTGCAGTACATGAAGTTTACATTCATTTTAGGGAGTAGGTGCATGTACTCAGCCCAGCTTGATTCTTCTTTATTCTCCTTCCCCCCTGACATGCCTCTCTTCCTCTGTCTTTAGATCCCCTTCCCCATCTTCATTATTGCTGTTTTTATTCTCACTTTTAGTTTGTGTTTATGAAGTATGATGTTTACATTCACTGTAGGTGTTTGGTACTTCCTGTTCCCCAGTCCGCTCCCCTCAGCCTTGGTCTCCTGGATCCCTTCCCATCTGCAAAAAATCTATCTCCCTGTTTCCTTCTATCAGTTCTTTATTTTGATCTTTTATTTACACTTTGCCTTACTCAAGTAAGAGGTACCATATGGTATTTAAGCTTGTGTGTCTCATTTGTTTCACTTAACATTTTATTTCCAGGGTATCCATTTTCCTACAAATGTCTCAAATTTATCCTTCTTTAGAGCCGAGTAGTACTCCATTATGTACAGATACCACGTTTTCTTTATCCATTTGTCTGTTGATAGACATACAGGCTGCTTGCAGGTTAGCTATCGTGAATTGTGCCACTTGTATCCCTGTAACATGGTATCTTTAGCTCTTTTGGAAGATACCTAGAAAGGGAATACCTGGGTCAAATAGATTCCTTCACTTTATAGATTAAGAAGTGCATGGTATTGTAGAAACAGAAGTGAGACTAAGGCAACACACCTCACTCAAGAACTTCATACGAGTCTTGACACAGGATGTGAAGGAAATCTGCAATGGTGAAAGTACTAGCTCCTTTGGAGGATCAGCTCTCTGCTCAGGACCTGAGTCAAATGAGTATTTCCCATTCCGCTGCCAACTCAATGCCAATGTCTTGAGCTTTTTGATATAGGAGTTAAGAAGAGAACATTGAAAGAACAAAGGCTTTAAAATAGCTGAATTGATTTGTGTAGAAGAAGAGGAAGAATTTTCAATATAAAATTTGTAACCACCAATCAATTGAGGAAGGAAGAATATTTGAGTATATACTGCTGAGAAGAATAGGCTAGAATGCCGTCTTATACCATATATAAGCACTGATTTGGAATAGACTCAAAATCTAAACAGAGCAGGGAAACACGTAAAGCTACTGAAAGAAAAAGGAAGAAAACGCTTGTGCCCCTGGAGAGGACAAGGTTAGGACCTAAACTGAAAACTTCAAACCATAAGGGTAGGTGGATCCAACTCAAATTCTGGATCCTGTTCACAAAATAACATACAAAAAAAAAAAAAGACGAATGACAGACATGAATAGTTTTGTAATATTTAAAAGCACCATAAAGGGATCAGTTAATCAGAAGACAGGAGTCCAAATTAAGAGAATCTGAATAGGCTATTTTCATGAGCGAAATCTAAAGAAAGGTCAATGAACACAGGAAAAGATGCCCAAACTCAACAGTAATCAAATTAGAACAATAAGATCTATTTAGCAGGTGCACAGGGCCGTGTGTCAGCGGCTGGCATAAACTCCTCTATTGCTCTGCAGCACGGTCCAGGGGACCAAGTGACTTGAGTACACCTGTGCCCTCTGACCCTACACGTGGGAGTCTATCTCAGTGCGGCTGCCATCAGGACACAGCCACACCCGGGAGTGGCCACTGTGGCATCGCAGGCACCGGTGACAGACCTTTCCATCCCCGGAGAGAATGGAGAGCTACATGGACAGCTAAGCAGCAGTCTGAAGTAAGTAGATGTATGTGTGGCATCAACTGATCTCAAAATTATAGTGCTGATTTCTTTTTTTAAGTAAGAAACAGAACAAGATTTATAGCACAATAACATTTATGCAAATTAAAAACACATCCCCAAAACAACACTATATTTTATAAGAATGCATACATATTCAGGGACTCATCTCAAATGCATTAAAGTGGGTGCTCATGGAGGCAGAAAGCATGGGAGACCTGAGATAAATGGGAAGGAAAAAAAGCAAATGAGAGGCGAGCCTTGCAAATACTGTAGGTGATGCCAACTCCACTGTGAGGGGCGGATTGAATTCAACTTTCCCTACCTGAAATCCACAAATAAGTTTTAGCCATACTCTTAAAGAAAGAAAGAAAAGCAAAGAAGGGCACAGGAAATAGGGAGCGACTGCTTAATGCAGACAGGACTCCTTTCAGTGTGACAAAAAAGTTCTAGAATTAGACAATGGCAATGGCTATATAACATTTTGAATGTACTAAATGCCATTGAAATGTACACTTTAAAATGATTGAAACAGTGGACTTCGTGCGATGCGGATTTTACCTCAATCTAAACCACAAGGGAAAGCAAAGAAAAAGGGAAAAGGGACTACCCAGTCCCTGCACCCGTCCCCCACCAGCTGTCCCTAGCCACCTGCCCTCAAGGCCAGCTTCCTCGCCGCAGCATAAAGACCCAGAAGTCTCCCTGGGGCCCCAGAGCCGGCTCTGTTTACCTCACAGACCCACTGTGACGATCGCGTGGGCTGACAGATGAGAAAGAGCTTGGTGGCGGACAAAGCATAGTGTGGTGTAAAGGATTATTGGGGATATTTATGACCAAGCCGCATTGCTCACAAGGCAATTTTTTCTCCCTTATTCCTTCCTGACATGGCAGCCAATTTCCATTTCAGTGACTTGGGATTCTGAGGAGGCGATATTGTGAGCTTTCCCCTCTTTCCCCCAGCTTGCCACAAATTCCATCATCTCTCCTGATGTAAAATTAAAACAGTGGCTGAGAGCCGTGCCGAGGAGGTGGCCGGGGGCTGGGGGCCAGAGTTCAGAGGCCCTCATGCAGTCTGGGTGGCTGCTTCCCTTCATGGGCCCAGGCTGTGTTCTGGGCTCCATCTGCAACCTGCACAGAGACGTCTTTGGAGGGACTAGGGTGGGACCCTCCCAGGCTATAGGACAAGCTGGTGGCAGGCATCTGGACATTTTTTTCTTGGGAGGAGCTTCCAGTGGCTCTTTCTTTCCTTGGAGGCCCCAGAAGTGACTTAGTTGGTGCTACTAGGTCTCTTCCACATCCTCCTGCCCCTTCTTGTCTAATGCAGTCCTTGACGCAGACTGTCCATGTTGCTCCCCAAAACCAAACAGCATTAAAACCAAGATCTTATTTCAGGTGTGGTGGCACACATCTGTAATTCTAGCACCTGGGAGGCTGAGGCAGGAGGATAGCCAAATGTTTAAGGCCATCCTTGGCTGAATAGTGAATTCGGGGCCAGCCTGGGATACACGGCAAGACCCTATCTTCAAAAAACTAAACTAAAATAAAGATCCTGTTCTGTGTCCCTTCTGTTTTCAAACATTGCAAATGGATAACCTAACATAATGCAAGTGCCCCCACTTGGCTTTTAAGGATCTGCATGACCAAGGCTCTTTCTGCCTTTCCCCCTTTTCCCTCTCCTTCTCCCACACTCAGCCCTTCGGTGCCATAAAACACTTCTCCACTCTTCTGTACACACTGGACCCTTTGCCTACCTCCTGTCTCGCACATGTCGTTTCTCATACTGGCAACACCCCAACCCAGTTCTCTGCCTAGAAAACTACTCACTCTTCAGTACGTACCTGAATTCTCCAGACAGTCACTGTAGCACCCTTGATCGATGTCCTCACAGAGTTCCCAGCACGGGGCCCCAGAGATCTGCTACCAGGACTGTCTTTCCACTAGACTGCAAATCCTAAGTGGCAGGAACTTTGTAGAATTGTCCTCAGTGTCCCCAGCACCCAGTGCAGGGAGCACTCCACAGGTGTAAAGTTCTTCACACATACGCACACACACACACAGACTTTGAACAAAAAAAAAAAAAAAGGAAGAAAGGGAGACAGTGTGAGTGAGTACTGACACAGGGTGGTGTAGGAATGGCTGTGTGGCTACTGCAGGCCGGGTGGTCAAAGATGGTGATGTTGAAGCTGAAGGGTGAATGCTAAGAAGGCTCCAGTGATGCAGTGAGTCTCTAGTGGGGTCTCCCTACTTCCCAGCTGCTAGTAGAGATGGAAGAAGACAACTGGCCTGAGCTGATCACATCCCGTGAGCAGCTCTGAGGTTTGTCGCTATCTGCTTTGTTTTGTTTTTCTTACTTGCTGGGCACCTGCGGCCGAGTACTTAAATTCCCTGGGCCTGGGTTATTGCGAGTGCAAAATAGGGAGACCTAGCTTCTCTGAGTTCATGAGAGGCTTCAAGGAAACCGTATATTTGAGTACACAAAAAAATCAGTGCCACCATGCTCATGTCTTGGTGCAGTGACGAAAATACACCCAATCAGTGACTCGTGTGCAGCCTCTCCAGGAGCTTCCAGAAGAGGGGCCGGAAGGTGTGGAAGTAGCTGAGAGTGCTTCTGGAGAAAAGGCAAGAAGGAAGGAAGGGCGGGGAGAGGAGGGAGAGAGCCAGGAAAGCAGAGAGCAGTGGGGAGAAGAGTGAAGAGAAGGAGCTGGCAAAAGGAAATGGAAGTGGTTCAAAGCAGGGAAGACACTTGAGATGACCGTATGACCTTTAAAGCCCCCATTCCAGGGGAACGGGACGATAGCCCAGCAGCCCTCTCCCAGGACATGCCACCATATTGTCCACTAGAGCGGAGCCAGCACACCCGCATTACCTGCCAAAACACCTCCACTGCAAGAGTGACCCCTCCAGGGCCCCCTGAAGGCCAGCAAGCCTGCCACCCAGCGGAGTGCACACTGAGTCTTGGGTGATGAGTGGTAGATATTGGCCTGGCTAGAGAGGCAGCTAAGCTTTTCCAGCTGTCGTCATTCTGTGACCATGAGTCACCACAATAGGAGTTCAGATGTCTCCCTTCCCTCCTTTCCTTCTTCCCCTCCTCCCTCCTTTTCTTCCTTCCTTTCTTCTCCCCTCCCTTCCCAGAATCTCTCCCTCCTTCCTTCCTCCATGCCGACTTCTCCCCAGATCTCCTCAGTCCCACGTGCACACGGAAGCCCCCCAGCAGCAGCCAAGCAGCCCCCCAGGGTGTGTGGCAGCAGCCTTCCCCTCCCCTCTGGCCGCCCCAGCCCTTGCTTCTTTGGGTAGCAGAGGGAGAAGCCACTTCCGCCCCAAGTACGGCTTTGCAGGGCCATTAGTCCAAAAGGACTAGTCTTTCTGGATCTACTGATGGAAAATGCACTCTTAAAACAGGCAAATTTATTAACCAGTGAATATGATTTGTGTGCCTTTCAAAAATGATTCAATACACAGCAAGATTTGAAAACAGACAAAAATCAAGTTTCAGCCAGCTCCAATTCAGATGTCACCAATCCGTGCTTACTCCATCTGGCTGTCATGTTATCTCTGCAGTTGAGTAAAAACACCCCAGCAGAAATCTGGGTTTCGAGTCTGTGGTAGCTCATCTGGCATCCCCTGCTGTCACCTTGGGGCTCAGGAGCAGCGCTGGGGTCACGCACCCACAGTGAGCAGCATTTTGAACCCCACACCAAGGCACCTGCAGCTGTCTGGTCTCAGAGGCTCTCAGTACTCAGCAAGTACAGACAGTCACAAGTTGACTGCCATGTCTTAGGGCCAAGAAAAACTGTTCTCTGCTCTTACACAGTCAGAAGAGAAGAAGAAGGGCAAGATTTACGTGCAAAATGAGCTCTGTTCCTGGGACCCTTTGAGGGCCACTCTCCTCTTTCCCAGACTCTGTTCCCCCACCTCTGCACTGCCCACATCTGCCCAGAACTGCTTTATTCCACAAAGCCACTGCTTTGTGGACTACAGTTGTTTCCTAAAGGGTTGTATTTTATTTTACAGGTAATGTAGGAAACACAGACAAATCCACACATGCTAAAAAAAAAATCAAGAAATACACTGGGCTCTTCCTTCTTTCAACAAACACTGGCACCTTCTCTGAGGCAGGCACTAAACTGGGACAAGGAAACCAACAAAAAAATTACTTGATTGATCTGGGCTGGCAGGAATCTCTAGACCCGCCTCCCCCCAAACAATCGGGGTGGCTTTTTTTTTTTTTTTTTGTGGTGCTGGGGATCGAACTCTGGGCCTTGTGCTTCCAAAGCAGGCACTCTAGCCACTGAGCTAAATCCCCAGCCTTGGGGTGGCTTTTTAAAAAGTCAATTTTAACCTGAAACCTGGTGGTCAAAGCCTTTGCAAAAGAGTGGCCAAACTGAGGAGATGGGGTCGTGGTTTGGGGTTCTGGTGTGAGGAGGGAATGGCCCTGGGCCTCAAGTGTACACCCCCAGTTTCTCTACTCTTTCTGAGGGGGGCTCCAAGCCAGCTGCTCTTTCTAGCACACGGAATGTCTTGGTACGCAGAGATGAAATCGATCCGCAGCGGTGACTCACGGTCAGACAGCCCGCACAGTCACAGAGCCCTGTCTGCATTCCCAATTTGCCTGCCTGCGCAGGTTGTCGCCTCGCTAATGCTATTTACTAAGCCCAGTGGCCCAGATGCCTGTCCCCAGCCCCAGCTGGAGTCCTCCAGCCACTGTCCCTTTACATCTGTCACATCTTGTCACGGCCTCTCTGAATTCAACAGGTCTGGGGCAGCCTGTCACTTTTGCGTCCCCAGAGACCTCAGCCTTTCCCTTTCCCACACAGGTCACACAGCCACACTCCTCCGCCTTTCCTCGGGCAAGAAAGGGCCCTTCGGTGCTGCTCTGTGCTGGGGCACATGGCCTCAGAATCTTGGCAATGAGAAGGGGCAAGGGGTGAAGCTCCTCAGAAGACAGGATGGGAAGATCTAGGACGGATGACGGGAAGAGCCTTCTTCCTGCTGTGCCCTGTGCCGGCCACTGATCTCCTCAAATCCCCTTCTGCTGCCCCCTCCCTGGATTCCAGGTCTCGCAGAAGAGCTCCCCATGACGTGGAGGGTGGACAAGGGCTGGAAAAGGGGGACAGCGCGCTCGACTCGTGGCGCGAGAGCGCCCCCACCCTGCTCTGCGGTTGGAGGCGGAACAGCATGAGCGTGAGTCGTCTGGAAAAGCAGCCTGCCATCCCTGTGCAGGCCAGACCTTCAGCCAGTCTGCCGCTGGCCCCAACCCTGCCACCTCCCTACCCCACAAATCCTGGGACCCATCCAGCGCGGACAGTCCAGCTGTGTCTTGGTAATGCTGGGGCAGTCCTCCCTCCTGAGAGCCACAGCGCCCCAGAATGCCAGAAGGGAAGAATATCCAGGGACCATGCCCATCACAGAGACAGGAAAACAGAGACTGCAAGTCCAAGGCCACCTCTTGTTGGTTCTGACCAGTATCATTACACTCTGCTTCCAGTCCAGTCCATAACCTAAGATCCCTGTAGTCACCCACCTTGCCCTCTTAGACCAAAAAGGAGAGTTGGAGTGCTGCCCAGGGTCTCAGACCCTCAAAGCAGGAGGGTCACTTATGGTTTCAGGGCATGCCCACTCCTCCAGCTGGCCTCTGATTTCATCACTCCAGGAAGAACTTGCAAGTACTTGGATGTGGCATAAGCCCAGGCTATGAAATTGAGTTGGCATTTAAATGACCTAACAACAAATTGCTCAATTTAACTTGCTTACTCAATCCAATAAAGAAAAAAACAAGAAAACCCATCTAATTAAAAACATTGATCCATAGAAACTGGCAACTCCGAAGGCCTTGCTGGAAGTTAGCACTTGAGTGATGCAAGTGTTATGAATTATGAAAAGGCAAATCTATTCTCTCTCTCTCTCTCTCTCTCTCACCACTGAGCTACATCCCCAGACCTTCTATTCTCCTCTTGACCCCAGGAAGGTTGCAAAAAAAGACCCTGAGAAACTCCTTCCTTTAAAAACTGGCAAATCACGTCCAAAAAGGGAAGCGATTCGTTCCGTTAACTAGCAAAGCCACTTGAGTTCCAAGACTGGTGAAGTCCAAGAAAGAACTGGTTTCCTGCTAAACTCTGCCCACTCCCACTATAGACCAGGAACCTCGTTCTAGCTCTTCAATAGCCTTGCTTAATTGGCCTCCAGGACCTGCCACCCCATCCTACTTGCCCAGTCAACTTCAAGACATCCTCAGGGACAGATTTGTCCGCAGAGGGCAGGACAGCAGCCTGCTCAGCCCTCCTTACAGCCCCACCCGGTTTGAGTCATGGGAACACAGAGCAGGCCTTCACCAAGTTTGGAGGAGCCAAAGAAAGATGGTTTCACTGGACACAAAAATAATGCTCCCTTCTCCAACTGCTCCTCTATGCCACTTCTAACAGTCAAAATTTTGATATTCCCAGTAACTGGAAATGGAGCAGCCACCTAACCGCCATTAGGTTATGGGGCTCCCAGTCTAGTGCCCCTCTCAGGCCCTCCATAGGCATGGCCTCAGTCCCAGCCATGGCTCCGAGGTGTTTTTGGACCTGTGCATAGCAAAGCTGTTAGCTACAAAGACATCTTCATTGCCCTCCCCATCCGGGCTAGTTGGAGCTGGCTTGCCTTTGGGCCCTAAATCAGGGCTAGACTGTCCTTCCGGGGAAACATCTGCCTCAGAGAGAAGTGAAATCACTTAGTGTTTGGCAGCTCAGTCCCTGCTGGGGGAAGGTGACTGCAACTGAACCACAGCTAGAATGGCACGTCACTCTTCCTGTTGGGGCCAGAGGGCATCCCGTCTAGGGCCAAGGACACACACACACCCACACGGCCTCTCTCTGCAGAAAACTTTAGCTACAGGTGAGCAGGATGAATCTCACTCACACAGACCTGGACTCAGACCTCGGTCAAGGAACAAGAGTGAGGAGAGCCACAAACATAGGTGAGCACCAGGGCAGGAACAGAGAGCACAAACAACTTAAGGGAGAAGGTGATATTAGAGGTGACTATGAAGGATGAGAGGGATGTCGCAGGCAGAAATTTGGGGGAAGAAGTAGAAATAGTAGGAATAAGCTGAGTCCCTTGGGGACAGCTCTGGCTGGGTTGTAGATCACTGAAGAGTCATGTGTGGCTGCAGCACAGCCAGGGTTGTGAGAACTGGCCACGGGATGAGGCTGAGGAGGAAGCCATTCCTTGCAGAGTCGCCCGCATTTGGCACTGAAAGAATGCTGTGCCATGGCAGCAGGTGCACTAAGTGTTGGGCATGCGGTGGGGAGCTAGGAAAAGGTGTCTGTCTCGGGGTGTGGACAGTCTAGAGAGGAAAGTGAACAGTAAACTGGAAACAGATACACACGATGGCTAGAGTGAGTAAAAAGCGCTATGGGGAAATCACTAAGGGGATGGGAGCTCCTTGGACGTGGAAGCTCTCGAAGGAATCCTTTACAGTCCTGAAGACAAGGTGCCAGCCACAGCAAGATCCAGGGGAAGAGGAATAAAGACAGCAAGTATGAGACCACAGATACAGGAAGAAGCTGTGTGTGTATAAAGCTTCGAGGGCAGAGAGAAACAGCGTGAGAAAAAGAGTGGGCAAGCTCATCACACTGGCAGGGCCAAATCTATTAGACACGACCTGGGGACCACACGCATGAGTTTGAATTGTCTCCTAAGGATAATGGACAACTGCCAGAAGCTTTCAAGCAGAGGAGTGATGGGATATGACTTTCATGTTTGAAAAACGCTGGTGGGCACATGGAGAATGCATTCCGGGGGAGGGGCTGGAACCAGGACATTACCATGCAGGTGACTGTAGCTGTCTGGGGCCAAGGCGGGGGCAGTGGAGGTGGGAGAGGTGCGTGGATGTTGAACGTACTTTAAAAGTTAAGCCCAAGGCATTTCCTAGATGACTGGAAGTGGTGGACGAAGGAAAAAGAAGAATCCAGGATTACTGCCCTGGGTTTGGCCTGAGCAACTGGAAGGATGGACATGTCATTGCCAGTGCGGTGAGGGTGAGCAGGCTTGGGAAAAAAAGCAATCAGGAAGCAAGCTATGGTGGCATTAATTTTGAAGTTCCATGGTGGTATCGAGTAGCTAATTGGATATATACTATCATCTGTGTACTGCCATCATGTAGAATTGGAGTAATAATTTTCTTTTGATCGACTTTAAATAAGCTCGTTTTACTTTAGCTCAGTGCTAAGCAATATTATCCAGAACATCAAGGATTGTGCATACTACTAGTATTTTTTACCAAATGCACACACACAAAAATAGTAATGATAACCATAATGTCCAGGTCCCCTCCTAATTCAACAGTGACATGACTTCCTTCCCCAGCCTCCAAGAGGATCTGGGCATCTAGCATGCCTAGACTTGGAGTGACCAGGCCCATTGGCTTGGACACTCAGGAAATTCTGAGGACATTTGAAAGGCCTATAATGAGGAATCGTTGGAGATAGACTGGTCCAACTGCTCTCCCAGGTCTTGGGGACAGCTTGGTAGGGGCAGTCATGGAGTAGCGCCCACCCCACTTTCCTGAGGTCCATGCGCCCTCTGGTGGTCGGGTTCCTTGTTTATGGCTTGAGGGCTTTCTTGTTTCCAGGGTAAATGGAAGAGGGGTTCCTCTGCCTTGGCCTCCTTCCCAGGAAGGGAACAAGTGGCCAAACTATCTTTAAGCTCCAGATCAAGAAACAGATAAATGTTACCGAGGCTAGAATTTAGGTTGGATTAGGACAGGGATGGCAGTCTGTAAGCCACCCGAGGGCCACCAAGGGTAAGACCTAAAGGGGAGGGTAAGCGTTGGGTGGCAATAACGGCTTTTGTTTCCTGTAGAAGGTCACCAATGCAGAGAAAAGTAAATTGATGGCTATATGCAAATAGGGCAATTTACCTTCGGTGTGTATATTCAAAGGAAAATAAAAAGAAATTCCGATTTGCATATTTTAAAATTAAGAGCAGAGAACGTCAGGCTGTGCTGCATAAATACAGCACATAATGGAAAATGTACTTCAGTTCTTATATTACAGCCAGTTACCGAAGAGAGACGGGGGCGGTGGGCAGTGACATGCAGAGTCACGCTCCTGTGGAGAGAGCTGCTGAGAGGGAGGGTGGGGCTGGTCGGAAACAGACGCTGCCTTCAGGGGCTCATGGCCAGGTGCTCCCACGGGTATCTGCGTCACATCCACAGAGACACACAAACACGTGGCGCACACACACTCTCGCTGTCACTTGAGATAGGCATTTAGAGCACAGCGGAATGGTGTGGAGATTGGACTCCAGGATGTCTGGGGAAAGGGAAGTTAAGGAGAGGGTGGGAGCTGAACCCTGAAGTCTGGGTCTTACCTCAGTGGGCTCCCCATGGGACCCAAAGGGGCCACCCGCTTTGCCATGGGGAAAACCAGCCTCAAGACTCGTTGCGCACCCGGTGACATAGGCTGGCAAGAACACTTACTTTCTGGGGCTGCGCTGAGGGAACCAGGCTCCAAGGAGCAATACTACGGAGTCCTTGCTGAAACCAAGGCAGTCACCCCCCAGCCCTGGCCCCAGTGCAAACCCAAGCCTGCAAAAATAACAACTCGTCCTGGTTCCAGCACTTGGTGAATATCAAACTCCTTAATGCAGCCTTAGCAACAAGCATCTCAGCAAGCAGCCGACTGAGTCTCCAAGGACGGCCACTGGCTGGGCATCTCCTGAGGTGAAAGTGCTCAGAGCCTTCTCTTCCATCCTGACACCCAGAGGAAGCGCACGCACAGAGCACTAGCCCATGGCGAGTGCCATCTTCCTGCTGCAATCCCTCGCAGGGACCGGGAACCGGGCCTGAGTCGTGTCACAGGTCCCTTCAGGTGAGGTTTCCCCTGGCTAAGATTTATTATCATGAGCTAGGGAGGAGGCCAGGAAATCACACGAAATTCAAAAGAAGTCTGGCTAGAAGAACAAATTCACATAAAAATACCTAGTGACAGCAATAGCACAAGCAACACAAGTGAAAAATAGACAAAGTGGACTACAATAAAAGTAAAAGTTTCTGTGCATCAAAGGACGCAGTCCACAGAGTAAAGAGACAGCCTGTGGAATGGGGCAACATGTTCTTAAATCATATCTGGTAAGAGGATCGTATAGTCATAATATGTCAAGAGGCCTGCAACTCAGTTAAAAATGGCCAAAGAACTTGAATGGACTTTTCTCCAAAGAAGATACACATACGGCCCACAAGCATGTGAATATACACCCCAAATCATTACCCATTAGAGAAACGCAAGCCAAAGCCACAGTAAGATACTGTCTCACACCCATTAGGATGGCTACTGTCAAAATACCGAAAATAAGAACTGTCGATGAGGATGTAGAGAAATGGGAAAACTTGTGTCCTGGTGATGGCCTGTAAAATGGTGTAGCCCCTCTGGAAAATGGTATGGCAGTTCTTCAAAAAGTTAAGAGTAGAATTATCATAGGATCCGGCCGCTCCATTTCTGGGTATGTACCCAAGAGAACTGAAAACAAATGAGCTCTTTGGATCCCATGTTCGTGACAGGAGTATTTAAACTGACAAATGTGTCCACCAGCAGATGAATGAATAAGCAAAATGTGGCCTATCCACACAGGGAATTGTATTCAGCCTTAAAAGGGGAAAGAAACTCTGATGGGCACTACAACACGAATGGGTGCTGACAATAGTATTCTAAGTGAAATAAGCCAGAAACAAAAGATCAGTATTATATGTTTCCACTTCTATGATGTCCCTCAAGTAGTCGAATTCATGGAGACAAAAAGTATAGCAGTAGTTGTGAGGAGGTGGGAGGATGGAGAGGCAAGTTGTTGTTTAATGAGTACAGAGTTTCACTCTCCCGATGAAAAAGGTTTGGAGATTGATTTCATGACAATGCGAATGTAGTTTTTTAATTTTTACTTTTATTCATCTGTGTTTGTAGTTCGTAATGATTACATTCCTCGTGGGGAGTTGGTGCATGTGCATCACACGTCTTCCTTCCTTATTTATCCCCTTCCCCTCCCCCGCTCCCCTCTCCCTCCCTCTTTTTTGGCTCCCTTCCCTTTTGCAAAATATCTGTATCCCTATTTCCTATTATCTTTTATGCTGTTCTTTAATTTATTCATATTTTGGGTTTCTCATATACGAGAAACCATGCAATATTTAAGCTTGTGTGATTTATTTCACTTAACATTACAGTCTCAGTGTGTATCTATTTTCCTACGAATGACTCGAGTTTATCCTTCTTTATGGCATAGTACTGCACTGTGTAAGAATACCACATTTTCTTTATCCACTCATCTGTTGCTGGATATATGACCACTTCCGAGATTTAGCTACCATGAGTTGTGCTGCTATAAACATGTATGTGCATTTATCACTGTAATGTGATGTCTTTCACTCTTTGGGGAAGATACCTAGAAGGGGAATAGCTGAGATGAATGGAGTTTCTACTTTTAGTTTTCTGAGGAATCTCCACACTGATTTCCATAGTGGTTGCACTAGTTTACACTCCCACCAACAAAGTAGAAGGGTTCCTTCCTCCCCCCCTCCCCGCAGCCTCACCAGCATGTTATTATTTGATCTCTTGAAGATGAGCACTGTTTCTGGAGTGAGATGGAATCTCAGTGTTGTTTTAATTTGCATTTCTCTAATGGCCAGAGATGGTGAACATTTTTTCATGTATTTGACAATGTAAATATACTTAACACTTTTGAACTATACACTTAAAATGGTGAAGAGGTAAGCTTATGTGCATTTTACCACAATGAATGAATGAATGAATGAATGAATGTCGTATGTGAGCATAAAGGCACAGGAGTCTGCACCTCAAGCTTCTTGCTCACAAACCCGCACTGGTCCTCGGGCTCCTGATTGCTTTGTGACCCCCAGCTCCTCCTCCAGGAGGTCCTCCCTAGCTCCCCAGACAGAGCCAGTGCTTCTCACAAGACCCGGCTGCTGGCATTTGGAAGCACAGACGTCTGGGTCGGTTGTGTCAATTCATTCATTCATTCACTCTCGTGTTCACTTCTCTCAATGGCTCTTCCGGGCCAGACATGTGGCTGAGGCTGCACACAGCAGCACCAGAGACTATCTCAACCTTGCCCTCAAGGAACCCACAGTCCAGTGGAGAAACACGTCTATTACATCAGACCTCACAGTTTAACAAGAGTCGGGACTGAGACGTTGTTGGGCAGTGTGGAAGCCTGGAGGGGGGGTGATTGTCTGCCTACTAGGTGAGTGAGTGCGGGCGAGGGAGTCTTCTCCAAGGAACTGGTGCCAGAGCTGTTCTGCCAGGGTTTGGGCAGGCAGGGGAAGATGGCACAATGTATGCCAGGCAGGAAGAGTCCTGGAGTCGGGCAGTGGTAAGGAAAAGAGAAGGATTGATGGAGGGAAGGAGAGAGAGTAAATAGCAGAGCTGAGCAATACTACGCAGAGTTGGAAGGGATCTAATGCACATATTAACCGAAAGAGACTCCAACCCACCATGAACTTTCAAGAACTCTTCAGAAATGCTCTGCATAGAGGGGTGGTAGCCAAAGCAGGCAGGCAGCATTGCCTGCTGGGCACTTCTTAGTAGTCTTGTTCCTCACCCCTGTCCCCTCTTCCTTCTCCAGGCCTGGGCAGGCTGAAGCTCCTGGAAGCCCAGCTGATGGCCCATGCTGTTCACAAGTTTAGCACTTAGCTACACTTGGAGGGCAACTCTTGGATGGTTAGGCCCAAATGGAAGCCTCAGAGGGGCTTTGGGGAGAATTGGAGGGACAGGAGAACAATGAGTATGAATCTGGAGATGTATAGCGCTAATCTAGATCTGAGGTCAAGGCAAGGCTGGAGAGGCCACTGGGCGCCAAGCTTTATGGCTGCTCATCAACACCAGGCTCAGGGCTGTTCATCCCATCTGACAAGTAATCGTCATCATTCTGTTTCATCTTGATCTCCAAGACTGTGATACGCTGCTTGAGCTTCTGCTGGGCCCCCGTGTACTCAGCCAGCAGGCGGGCAAAGCGAGTGTACAAAGTCTCCATATTGGTCTCCAGCCGCTCTAGCTTCTCCTGCACGTCCACCTCCATGCTGGCCGCCACCTCACTCTCATCCAGGAGCCCTTCTTTCATCAGGATCTCCCGGCCCCTCTCCTCCAAGACCTTCTTGGCATCAGGGTATTCGGTCACCGCTTCCATAAGATCATCCTTGGACAAGCAGAAGAGGTCCGAGTAGCCCAGGCTGCGGATATTGGCCGTGCGCCTATTGCCCATTTTGCTGCCCTTAATGTTAAGGATGCTGATCTCTCCAAAGCAGCTGCCAGCTGAGAGGAGGGCATACTGAGTCACCCCGTCATCAGCCACCACAGCCAACTTGCCCTCCTTGATTATGTACATCTCTTTGCCAATGTCCCCCTTGCGGCAAATGTAATCCCCAGGGCTGAAGACCTGAGGACGAAGCTTCAGTACCAGCTCCACCAGCAGGCCAGCCTCACAGTCCTGGAAGATTCGCACTTTTTTGAGTGTAGACAGGTGGACATTGATGGCTATCTCGGCCCTGAGCTTGGCTGGCAGATTCTTGAGAACTTCTCGCTCATCTACCGACTTCTTATTGGTCCACAGGTAGTCAAACCACCTAATGACCTTGGCTTCCATCTCCTTACTAACCTTGCGGAACTGCATGTAGTGTTTGACAGCATCGATCTTGGCCTGGAACTCTGCCCGAGTGGCATTCATGTTGGAGATCATGGAGCCCACGTTTCCCACGATGGTGGCAAAGATGAGGACACCGATCAGGAAGTCAAAGATGACAAACAGGTACTCTTCATCCTTTACAGGGGGTGGTGTCTCCCCAATGGTGGTGAGAGTCAGTGTGGACCAGTAAAGGCAGTAGATGTATTCCCTAGCTAGGTAGCCATACTCAGGGTCAGTGATGTTAGGGTAAACCCAGGTGTCCACCCCAAAGCCGATGGACTTGGAGATGGCATAATATATGCAAGCGTTCCAGTGGATGATGACCAAGATATAGAGGACCAAGTTGCTGATGCGGAAGATGTTGGGGTAACTGGTGCGTGTCTCTGTGCGGTCAAAGAACTCAAACATGCGGGCAAAGTGTAGCAGGCGGTTGAAGCGCACCTCAGGGCTATGGATTCCCACAGCAAAATAGATCAGGTCTGTGGGGATAATGGAAGCCACATCCAGCTTGAACTGCAGGGTATGGATATAGTTGTCTCGCAGTTTCTTGGTGTCTTTGACGAGCAGCCCCTGCTCTAGGAAACCTAATAGACATACAAGCCAATATATCACCTTCGCCTCCGGGCATGTCCCTCCCTGTAGTCTTATTCTCAGCAAAGACCAAATTGCTCACTTAGTCCCCCTTCCTGAGGAAGAATATAGCTCACATAACAGGGCTGGCCAGAAAGAACCGAAGAGAGCACCGCAGATCAGAGCCTCTCTAAGCACGGGAGACTATGAGAGTCAAAGTGTATCAGTCACCTAATAATGTCCCAGCTAAGCGGTTGAGGGAAACAGCAAGTCCAATAGGTTCTCTGAAGCTTTGGACTTGGATCTCTGGGTCATACTGCTGCCTGTGCGTCCCTGTGCGCTCACTCACCTGTGCGCAATCGGATAAAGAGATCTGCAATGTAGACCACATCTGAGAAGTAGTCCAGCACCAGCCACACCAGAAAGTAGCCTCTTTGGAGGTCGCTGAAGCAGGCTCTGCGGGAAAAGAGGGCTGGCTGCACCCTCAGTGTCCTGGAGGACCCAACTGAGTGCCCATTTGTGCAAGGCGTGCGCTGGCCAGTAGGGGTGCTGGCAAGTCACAGTCAGCCCTAGGGCTAAGCAGACACTCACAAGTAACTTCTACCTCCACCCTTCTCACTACATAGACATCGCTCATGTGCATCAGTATTGATCATTATTTGTCTGCCTCACCCATTAGAGTATGAGTTTCAGGAAGGCAGGCACCATCTCTCAGTCATTAGCGCATGCCCCACACCCAGCTCAGGGCACCAGGACTCAACTGCTCAATGGTGTCAGTTGAGTGAATGAAAAGGTATTTGGATGAACAAACTACAGGCATAGCCGGCTAACCTCTATGCCCATCCTTTCAGCATACAAGGAGTGATCAAAATGTAAGGTGTGAATGTTTAAATTTTAAAAACATATTTATTACAGTCAAAGATGCATTGCCATGAACCCCCTTATCTTCCAATATGCTTATTCCAGCGTTCTTGCCACTCTCTGAAGCAGCTCTGAAGTCCTGTTTCCTGAATGTCTTTAGTTGCACTGTCCTGGCTGCCTCAATGACCTGAATGGATTCAAAACATTTCCCTTTCGTGATCATTTGACTTGGGGAAGGGCCAGAAGTTGCATGGTGCCAGATCCAGTGAATAAGGTGGACGACAACACGGTGTCATGTTTTTGCAAGCCTGGATGGCACTCAACAGCAGCATTCACTGTATTTTTGATCACACGCCTCACAAAGACACTGGTAAAAAAAAAAGACTTCCGGAACTGCTTCAGAAGTGCCAAGGTTGATGAGATGTGTTTGAATTAAGAAGGAGTATTTTGAGGGGAACTCATGGCAATGTGTCTTATACTGTAATAATTTTTTTTTCTTTTTTTTTTGGTGCTGGGGATCGAACTCAGGGCCTTGTGCTTGCAAGGCAAGTACTCTAACTGCTGAGCTAAATCCCCAACCCTACTGTAATTATTTTTAAATTTAAATATTCATCATACATTTTGATCACCCCTTACACACCCGTGAGCACCCAACACAACACACCAGCCAAACCAGGTAAAAGCATGGTGGTAGCTGGGTTTGGGCTAGAGGTGGTGGGAGTGGAGAAAGGTTCGAGACTGTAGGGGAAGTTAACAGGACTTGGAGTCCGAGTGGGAAGCGTCAGGGAAGGGCCTAGGGCAGTGGTGGCGAACCCACGGCACCCATGCAACAGTGGGCTATTTGTTATTACTGAGAGCTCTAAAAGATTCTCCACAACTGGCCTAGGGAGAGGGTGGAGTAGGGCATAGTCCCAGGAGGAACAGTCACATTTTGAGTCAGACTCCAGAGGCTGCAGAAGCAGCAGTCCTGCCGTGCCGATGGCCCAGCACAGCCCTCAGCCACCCCAGGCCAGCCTGAGACCAGGGCTCTGCACATGCTCCTCTGCCTAGAGTAATCCTTGTGCCAGCCTCGTGGACCCACATAGCTGACTTCCTCCCTTCAAGGAGGCCTCACCTCCTCCAAAGCCCGGCTGCCATCTCTAGCAACTCCCTGCCACCAGACCCTGGAATTGTCTCGTCATTTCTTTTGTTTGATGTTTGCAGTCAGTGTTCCTGACTAGCCTTTCAGCGAGGAGAGCAGAGACCAAGCCTGTCCTGCTCACCGTGTCGTCCCCAGCACTGAGCACAGAGCCGAGTACCCAGTAAGTGCTCAGTGAAGTGCTTGCTGAATGAATGACTGAGGTAGGGGGTGGAGTCAAGTGGAGAGTGCCGCCAGGGAGACAGAAGGCCAAGTCTAGAGGACATCAAAGGCCATCCTCAGGGCTCGAACTTCACTCTGTGGGCAATGGGGAGCATTTGTGGCAAGGGTGGTAGTTACACTGCCGGGGGCACGGGTGCCTGCACGGAATGGTGAGGGCTGCTGTAGCGGCTCAGGGAGCGAGCTGAGCGGCCTCCCCTGGGGCGCCAGTACATGCGTGAGGAAGCAGGAGCAGGTTATAGAGCTGGGAAGAGGACAGGCGTGAAGGGTTTGTGGCATATTAAGTAGTGGGGAGTTTGGAGGTTCGTACGGTAGACAGAGGTGCCACCGGCAGCCAGGGAACCCAGGAGGAGGGTTGGGCTTCTGTGAGCTATGTGTCCACAGCTGGAACTGACGTGTTGCAGAATCCTGAGACCTATACGCTGTGCTGCTTCGGTCACCCCTCCAAGGTTCCTCTCTGCTCACCTGGCCACCAGCAGGCACCAGTTGTAGAGAACGGGCACGGCAATGACAAAGAGCCAGCGGTAGTACCAGTCCCCAGCGGGGTCCAAGACAAATAGTTCAAATTTCTTCCTGAGGAGACAAACAAGGGCCAGGTTTGGGAGCAGGTCCCCCAGGATGTCAGCACTGCTTATGGGATGTGTGGAATGAGGGGTAGGTTGGCTTAAGGCCCCAGTTTTCAGGGACCTGCAACCTCAAGCCAGGCAAATGGAGGGTGAGGGACACCCCTCTCCCCGTTCTGACCACAGAGAGGCCCTGGATGCCCTTGTTCAGGAGCCGCATCAGAGGCAGAGCTTTCAGCAGGGGTGCCTGTTCCCACATTTTCCTCCCAGAAAGAGACAGAAGCTCCAGGCCAGAAACCCCCCTGTGCCTTCTCAGCCCCTGGCCTCCAGCCTCAAAGTCACTTTCCCAGAGGCTCCGTACTACCTTGGCAGGAGCCCTTTTCCTCCACTGACCAATGGTGGAGAATGTTAGCTTGGCCAGACATCTGCAGGCACCTGCTCATTCCTCAAAGAACAGACCCTCCAGCTCCATCTTCTCTGCCCTCCCCCATCTCCTGCTCAATCATCCAGGTCTTTCCCACCAGCTCCCTGCACGTCCTCTTTAAAGACCCACTTCCTTCCCCACCAGGGAGCTGCAACAGTCATGCGTTTAGCAGCACCCACCGAGTGCACCCTCCTCAGCATTTACTGATTGCCGGACCTGGGGCTAGCGGTGGCGGGCCCTTGCCCAAGGCCCCTCCCTGCCTACATTCACTTCATGAGCCCCAAGAAGATATCTGGTATGGGAACAGCTAAGGTGAGAAATACCACCAGCGGTTCCCACGGCATGTAGACCACTGACTGTTGAAGAGGCTGTAGGTAAGAACTGTGGAAATGTTCTGGAGTGAAACACGGCAGGTGTCTCTGCCCAGCCCGTTCCCTACTATGACGGGGCTTGGCATAGTCCCTGGTCTGCCCCTGGCTGTGGTATTTGAAGCCCCATTCAGCTCTCCCATTGCATGCTTGGGAGTTTCCAAACCCCACTGGCCGGATAACTGTACTTGGTGGCCTTTCCCTCGCCGTCCTTGTCGCCTTTGCCATCTCCTTGCTGCGTCGTCACAGTCTGGAGCTCAGGCCCACGGAAACGCTCAAGGAATGAGTCAGGCCTAGGTTCCTCCTCGCGGAAATTCCTGTTGGCCCAATCTCGTATAACCCCCACCAGCCGTACAATCCTGGGGAAGGGAGAAAGACCATGAATGAGCCAGAAAAGAGACCCTTGCTATTCTGAGAGGACTTGCCCCTGTGACTCGCTGGCTGCCGAGGGAGATGGAAGATGAAGAGGGAAACCGGAAACAGGCCAGGCCATGATTTCCCGTGTTCTAAGAGCTGGGATAGAGGCTGCCACTGGGAGCAAGGGCTGGGGCTCAGGAAGGACCAAGAACGCATTCTGGGGGGCATGGGTTTTTAGGATGATATCTTGTAAAATGTACCATCTCAGTCGAATGTGAAGAACAAACAGGAAGTCTTCGGGGTAAAATAGATGTTGAGTTAAGGCAAGTCAGGCCAGGATGAACATGGCAGCCTTGGGGTCATGTAGCCAGGCCCCTCAGCTGTGAAGAATGCCAAGACAGCTGGCCGCCCCCAGCTTGCCTCACGGGAGCCTTGGAGCTGCTCAGGCCTCTTGGATCTTACAGAAAGGCCTAGTAGGGCTGAGAGGAGGAGGGCCATGGTTGCCGCCCTGACAGAAGTGGGGCAGCAGGTTGGTGGAGGAAGTCACCTTCGGAAGCCACCCCTGCCCCGCCGTGGGGCATCCATGTCCGCCAGCCTCTGCAGCTCCGAGGAGGTATCATCATCATCGGCTGCTGACTGTGGCCTACAGAGAAAGGAACAGATTTACTGAGTATGGTGGTGCACAACTGTAATCCCAGCACTCTGGGAGACTGAGGCAGGATGATCTCAAGTTCAAGCCTGACCTGGGCGATTTAGGGACTTAATGAGACCTTGTCTCAAAATTAAAACAAAACAAAGCAAAACAAAACAGAGCTAGGGATGAAGCTCAGTGTGAAGGTCCTGGATTCAAACCCCAGTACCACACACACAAGAAAAGGAGCGAATAAGATCCAGCGTTCTCTGGGCACGACTTGTCTCATCTCCTGGGACATGCCTAAAAATCCCATCGTCCCATTAGAAGAGGTCCTAGGACCAAAGACAGTCTGCTCTATGACAATGAGGCAGGGCCAGGAGGAGGTGGCAGCCTCTGGGCCATTCCTGAAACCACCCAGCCTTACCAGACTCACCTGCTCCTAGTCCTGTGGTCATCTTTGCCATTGGCCTTGATGGCAGGGGGTGCGTGATGGTTGTGGTTAGTGGCTGGGGAGCTTTTCACACCATTGGATTTTTCTGTCATCCTCCATGTACAGCTGGGATTCTCCTGCTAGGCACACAACCAAGGAAAGTCACAGAGGACCCTGGTACCCTCAAAGGTCAGAAGAGCTACTGGCGAGTAGGGTGAGAATAAAAACAGGGCCCAACTGGCTTTAATACTTCATGTGTCCAAAAATTCACTAGAGCAAAGGAAACCAAGCCACATTTTGTAGTTTAGCACTGTTTTCACGTGAATGTCATATCAGAACAGGAGGAGTTCGGTCATCTTCTTGGCACTTGGAGCCTGGCACTGAGGCAAAGCTGAGTTCCAGCTGCCCCCAGAAGTACCTGGGGTGCTGAGGTTTGCCTATACACTGGAGAGTTGAGCAGAGGAGAAGGAGTGTACAAAATAAACTGAGAGGAAGCAGCCCAGGAGGGAACAATCAAGACAGACGGGCAGTGGCATCCCACAGTATTTCCTGCTACGGAGTCAGGAGCCTGGGGCAGCTGTTCCGTGCTCGAGCTGGTCAGGTGCCTCAGCAGATGTGAACAGCAGTGGTCATCAGGTCCCCCAGATTTCCCAGGGGCGCTGCTGCTGGACTCACAGCCCTAAAGCTACTCCTGCCATTCACCCCACCTAGCTTGTTCCAGCTCCTGAAGCCATCACCATGGTGATGGCAGGCATGTCAAGCAGCCTCAGAGATGCTCCCCTGGTGCTCTCTGTGGGACTGTGGCACCAGGATGCTAATCAGGGTACCTGAGGGACAGGAACCAGCATCTACAAGTCTCTGCTTGGCCCCCGGAGGCAGCAGACCATGGAGACAGAAAGTTCCTGGCAATGCAAACAAATCCAGGGCCATGCACACTGATCAGTTTTGTAGCTGGCCTTCTGGAAAAGATGACACTGAAACCCAAACGTGCAGATGCAAAGGGGAGTGAAGCACAGGGCCCAGCCAGCTCTGAGGACACATCATATGTTTGTACTCTCTTTGGGCTTCTGCCTGCCCATGAGGGATCTGCACCCTTCCTGCCAGAGCGGTCCCCTGCCTGTCTGGATGCCTGCGGCGAACAAGGGCAGACAGATATCCCCTGCCTCGCCTAACCAGCTCTTAGCCCCGCTGTTCTCATGGTCACACCCACGCCAAGAAGCCTCATCTAGTCCCAAAGCTTTGGTTATATTAGGTCTCCTGTCACACTCCCAGCACAGGAGTCTCTTCAAGTTTGCCCACCCGTACCTCCGCCACCTGTTGGACATCTCGTCCTCTTTGAGGCATCTCAAATGTGACACAACTAAAAGCAAACCTAACACCTTCACCCTCAAGTCAGCTTCTCCCCCAATTTAGCCACCTCATGAAGGGGCCTGCCTTATTCCCAATCCCGGAAATCAAAAATTTCTATGTCAACTGTAACTCTTTCTTTGCTTCCTTCATCATATCCAAGCAACCTCTTTGCTGAAGTGACTGCCAAAAAGTGTTAAGTATCTGTCTGTCTGTTGCCCTCTATCCCCATGGCCCTGGCCTGGTCTCCCAGCCTCACCATGGTCCTCCAGGCCTGAGGCAGTAGACTCTGAGCAGCCCAGCGTTCCCTGGGATCCGAGCTGCAGGGCACCCATGAACACCATGGAGATGTATGAAGGAGCTGAAGCTCTTGGGGGAAATGAGCCCATCCTCCATATCGTAAGAGCAGAGAAGGCTGAGGGCACAGCTCTGAGAAGCTACAACCATGAGAGACAGCCTGAGTTGCTGACTAAGCCGCTGAGGTGGAAAGCCCAAGGGCGTGAGAAGCATAAGAAAGTTTCCAGGGGAGGGTGAGTTTCAGGAAGGGAGTAGTCTTTTGGGACAATGTCCACCACATTGACGTGTCAGGAAAATAAAGGCAGCGTGGAGAGACCTGTACTGCCCTCTAAGATGAGAGCTGATATGAGCCACTGGGTAGGACAAAAGGGGCCTTGCTGGTAACCTTAGCCACAGCAGCACTGAGGAGGCCTGGTGATAAAAGTGGGTACATTTCACAGGGTTTAGGAGTCAGGAATGGGATGCAAGGAACAGGAGATAAAGCATGTAGCTAATTCCTTCTAGAGGCTTGACTGAGAAAGGACAGAGATAGAGTGAAAACAGAGGAGGATGTGAGGTTGAGAAAGTTTCTCTGTGTTGCTATTGTTATTATTTTACATCAAAGTGATAAGAAAACAAATTAAATGTTGTGAGAAGAGATTCAGCAGAAAATGAAAATATTTGTGCTTTGGCCCAACCCCCGTTGAGGGTACCAGAGGAAGTGAGAGGAGACTTCTCAAGGCCACAGGGAGAGGCTACTGAGGAACAGGCCAGGGGGGAAGGAGGCAACAGACATTGTAGATGCAGGTAGGGAGGGTACAGTGACAGACAGTCGAAGCTGTAAGTGAAACCAGGAGTTTCAATTTCAAACACATTGGGCTGCAGCAGGTACAAGCTTTAGTGGAGGCCACAGGGTTCACAGTGGCTGCTGCGGGTGGTGGACAGGGGAAACACAGTGAGCATGAGGACAAAAGCAGGCTTGGCCAGAAAGACGACAGGCCATGTAGTTGCCACAGAGAACAGAAATGGGCAGGGGATCCTCGGTGAAGTGTGGGATCCTCAAAGAGTGGGGCTTTCCATCCCAGAATAAGACATGTCAACTCCATAGAAAGCCCAGCTTCAATCATGGCGCACTGTGGGCCTCATTTCTCTTTGTCCACAAGCTGAGTAACCAGCCCAGGACTTTATAGAAAAGCCAGCCTGGCCCAAGGAACCGCAGCTGAAATCCTTTTGAGGACCGTTCCTTCAGAGTAATGGATAGAGATGTGGTAGCTAGAGAGAGAAGGAGCAAGTGGATACACTGCCAAGACACAGAGTTCCAGCCCTTGGTTACCTCAAATGTGCACTGCTGCCATTGCTCTTTCGTTCACTTGCCCAGTCCATGCACAAACTGAAGGCACCTACTGTGTGCCAGGTTAGAGACATGAGCCTGGCAGGGTCTCTCGTCTTGGTATTGCTCCCAGGTTAAAAGAGGAGACAGCCACGTAGGTTTTGAATAGGCATGTCAGGCTCAGTATGTCCAAAACTGAACATCTGATCTTCCCATCTAACCTTTATCTGCATCTCAGTGATGGCAATGCCATTATCTCACTTCTCAGATCAAAAACCTTAGTGTCAGGGTTGGGGATTTAGCTCAATGGTAGACTGCTTGCCTAGCTAGTGCGAGGCCCCAAGTTCGATCCCCAGCACTCCCCCCCCCACCAAAAAAAAAAGCAACTTCAGTGTCATCCTGACTCCTCTCTTTCTTCATGCCCCACCCACTCTACGTATGCAAAGCATGTTGGCTCTACCATCAAAGCATGTCCTGTATCAAGTCATTTCTCATCACCTCCATCAGTACCACCTGGATTCAAACTACTGTATTTTCTCAGTGCATGGCACATGATAGATGTTCAATGAATAAATTTTGGATGAATAATCTGTGAATGATCCCTGCATTTTCTCAGTTCACTACTCCCTCTCCGCTTTGCTTACTCAGCTTAGGCTACTGCTATATCAATTAGATGATTTTAAAGGAACATATAACACTCCTCCTCTTGGCGAGGATGGAATAACAGGGATCGAATCTACCCTCCAGGATGCAACAGCCAAACTTAGAAAAAGGCATGAAACAAGTTCTCAATACTCTAAACAACAGTCAAAAAAGGGTAACAATCCTTAGCAGACAGGAACACAAGAGATGAGCCCTATGATTGCCCAGATTATTCCCTTGGGAGAGTTTCCAGGCTGTGGCACAGACAGGAGAAATGTGGGTGGAACCCAACTGATTCCCTGGGTTGAGGTGACACAGGATGAAGTCCAAAGAGAACAAAGCAGCTGGAGTGTGCAGAGCAGAGTATTAGAGAGGGGAGAACAGCACAGAGAAAGAACTCTGGGAACCTAAAGAGGGTCCCTCTGAAAGACTCAGCTGAGCATTTCAGTGCATGCCAACGAGGAGACTGTTCCTGGTTGAGGGAAGAGCCCTCACCTAAAATTAAACATGACGGTCCTCTCCTTTCACTGGGCCTGATGCCCTCAGCCAGATTGGAAAACCCAGTGATTCTAAGGGTTTTGAGCAGAGTCCCTAACAGGGTCTTTCTTTAGTAGTAGAGAAGGATTAGTCTTCAGACTGAGCACTGTCAGTCCTACTGAAAAATTTTAAAAGCAAGATTGAAAGGATAGTTCTTTCCAAGTAACTTCACTGCATCCCAGAACCAAGATTCAAGAATGATTTTCGAAATATAAAAATACCCAGCATCCAATAAGGTAAAATTCACAAAGCATGGTATCTCTCAGAAGTTGCCAGACATGCACATAGATTTCTCTACAATGAAGAGGAAGCACTCTATAAATTGAAACAAACCCAGAATTGGCACAAATGTAGAATTAGCAGACAAGATATCAAAAGTTAGTATACCACTGTAGTTCGTATGTTCAAAAAGTTAAGTTGCGATATGGAATATATAAAAAGACCTAAGTTGGCCTTCTAGAGATTATAATTTGTAAGATGCAAAATTCACCACAGCCATCTCTCAGTCTGTTTCAAGATCCTACTGCAAATAACAAAATCCACTAATGCTGAAGTCCCTTGCATGAATCGACAGAGGGTAATATTTGCATATAACCTATGTATCCTCCCACATTTTACCATCTCTAGATTACTTATAATATCTAATACAATACAAATGTCTCAATGGCTGCTGTATTGTTCAAAGGGTAGCAAAAAGAAAAGTCCACATGTTCAGTACAGGTGCCATTTTTAAAAAAGATTTGCAATTCACAGTCGGTTGAATTGCAGATCCCACAGGTGTAGAGGACAGACTGTATCTGGGATTAATGGGAGATCAGATACTGTAGAAGAGATTAGTGAACTTACAGACAATACAACAAAACCGTCTAAAATGAAACATAGAGAAAAATCAGAAAATAGCATCAGGGAGCTGTGAGACAGATTCGATGGATGATATGGGTGTAATCATGTTCCCGAAGGAATGGGAGGGTAAGAGATATTTGATGGGATAATAATTAAATGTTTTCTACCTCATGTGTATCTGTTTATATTTACAAATCCACAGACAGAAGATGCTCAGTGAAACTCAAGTGCACACATGCATGCGTGCACACACAGACACACACACACACACCACGAAAACTACATCAAGAGAAATTGTAATGAAATACCCCAAATCCATTAATGGGAAAATCTTAAAAACACCCAGTAAGATGAGACACGTGCACTGAGTCACAGAAGTAAGACTGGCACAGTATGCCCAGTGACAAAAACAAGGACGACAGCAAGACCGCCCTGCTAAGATTAGACTTCACTCCCAGCTTCCACCTGGACATTGCTCTCTGGTTGCCCTTGGAAACCTGTAGCTCATCTTGTCCGATGTCACACCAAATTCACCAACACCATTATTCCTTCAATAGACATTCGTGACCGACCAAGACTTGCAGCCCTCAGCTGCCAGCCTTCAAAGCAGCTTGGCACTCAGATTTCTCTAGAGGGCTGGCCAAGTTTCACTCTCCCTATCTGCAGCTTCCTATCAGGTTGCCAAGGTCCTGGGTGAAGTCTGTATCCAGGATTCTGCTGCCCTTCTTGTCACCAGACTGTGTTCTGCCCGAGGGCAGGTGTAGGAACCTGCACTGCTGTACACTGAATACCTAGCGCTGGGGAAGTTCCTGGAAAGCACCGCACATGTGGGTGGAAGGAAAGCAAGAAGGAAGGAGAGTGGAGGAAAAGTGGAAGGAGGAGGAAAGAGGAGGAAGAGCAGGAGGAACGGAGAGAGGAACACATAAAGGTTAGGACTTGGTGAGGTTTTGCAGAATCTCGGAAGATAAAGTTCACAAAAGAGGACTTCGGAGGCTGAAGCAAACGTAGGGGAGACTAATGGTTGTAGGTCTCCCAGAGAGACCTTCTAGGTGACCAGATGTCTGGGGTCCTTGTACAGCCAAGCCTGCTCTGACTTCAGGTTCAATTTAATGCCAGGCCAAGCCCGAGTGTCCACCATGTATATTTGGGGATCTCCTCCATTCTTGACAGCCTGGTAGAATTAATGCCCCAGAAACTCAGTTTTGATCATGGCAGTGGTAAAAGGCCCCGGCGGCCGGCAAGAAATGGTACCAAGGGGAGTGTCATTTATATGAGGAGTGGGGGACAGTAGAGCAGGGAAGTAGAGAGGTGGGCCGGTAGGCAGAAAGCAACAAGAAGGGCCAAGAGGAAGGGCCTGGACGTCCTTCACAGGCAGCTAGAACCTGGTGATTCTGGGGCAGAGGCTCATTCATTGAGCAGCTTCGTCTTGCTGAGCACTAAAGAGAAGTAACTCATTTAATCCGCAAGACCTCGTGATGAGGCTGCTGTTACCATCCCCACTGCACAGATTCGCACCTCAGTGATATGGCTCCAAAAGCACAGTCAACCACACGGCCAGCTTGGAAGGTGGGTGTTGCCAGGGAGTCAGGCATGGGCGCTAAGGGCACAGCCAGGATCGGAAGTGCACCAGCCGCAGCAGGCCCTTGTGGTTGACTTTTGAGTGCAAAGCTGAAGCTGCTGTGACCCCCTCGTGGGCCTAGAAGGGCAAGTGTGCAAGGCCCAGCTAAAGGAAAAAGAGCTGCAGGGGCCGAGGGTAGCCAGTCTGGGGCCAGAAGGCAGGCAGCCGGCACTTGATGCCGAGGTGCCTTTACCTTTCAGGAGCCACCCCGAAGCCAGGCTCTGTCGAGCACCTCCAGAAAGTGGCACTTGAGAAGTCTTTGTGGAATGAATGGACTCTCTGGCAGGATGCGAGGGCTTTGCTGCAGAGGCCTACCAAGCCGTTGTGGCTGCTTCCTACTTCAACAAGGCAAGAGGCTAGAGCCTGTAATGTGGCTACTCTGATGTCAGACATTTGCCATGCTTGGGCTCGTTTTGCAAAGGGAGGCTTTATTTCTTTACAGACAAAGATGGGGCTGGGACAATATATCCGCCACCAGACACGCACAGTCTGTGTCTCAGGGAAGGCTCCTCCTAGGAGGCCACCCCAGACAGGCTGGACCCCAGTGATTGGAGTTCGTCCTCCTAAACCCTCACATCATCATCCTCTGGTACCCAAAGACCATCTCTAGCTCCTGGAAGTAGCCACTGCCAAGACCCAAACTGACATGACCTTCCACCCCCGCCCCAAGCTCCTAGCTCCCCAGTGTCTTATCTTGAGAAAGAGACATCTTTCCGCACAAATACTCACTCAGAAACTTAGTAATCAGCCAGGAGTGAGTGATGGCATGTGCTCATAATCCCAGCACTCTGGGAGGCTGAGGAAGGAGGATTGCAGGTTTGTGCTCAGCCTGGGCAAATTATCAACTTAGAAAAACCCTGTCTCAAAATAAAATGATTGGAAATATAGCTCCGGGCAAAAGCTCGGGGTTCAGTCAGCAGTACTGGAAAACAAAAAAGAAAAGAAACGCAGGCATCATCCTTGCTACCTTTCACCTAGTCTCCAAACCTCATCGCTTCTACTGCTGAAATCTCTCTCCAGCACTGTTCCTCATTGTCCTGACTGCCACTGCTCCAGGTCATACCTGCACCCTTGTCACAGCCTTTGACTCATTGTTCCTCCACATTCAGATCCCAGCTCGCTCCCTTTTCTCTACCATTCACTGCACCAGGGTGAATTCAGTCTAATACGTTTTTGGCATATACTTGTCAAGCGAATGAATAAATACATGGGTGAATGGATTCTCTCAACTCGCTGTTTACTTTCCCAAATCCAGGCTTGTTTCATGTTCACTTTTCCCCACTTTGTCTGTAACATGGATTTGTCATCTCCTGACAATGAACTCAGGATCGACTTGTTCTGTTAAACCACTACAATGGGACTCAGTTTGAAGCACTTGTGTGTGTCTCGTCCAAGCTCTCAGTCTTCTCTCTCTGGAGAAGCCAACCATTGCCACGGGGTGCTAAGGGGTAGCTAGAGGGGTCCAGCTGCGATGAAGAAAGAGCCCAGGGTCCTACCTCTGGCAGGAGGTCTAGCGAGGAGGCTGTCTCTTGTGACTACAGTCTGGTATGGACAAGGCCAACACGTGCTGCTCTACGCTCAAACCAGAAGGCCCGAGGGTCTGGCCCTGCACCAGGCTGGCTGCCTGGCTCCCGAATCTCCCCTCAGCCAGAAGTTCCCAGGGCCTAGCTGCCAAAAGTTTTGCCCAAATGGTGCTCCCCTCAAGGATCTCCTGAGAGGTCTGGGAGATGCATGAAGGGCCAAAAGCAGAGGCTGCGATCCCAGCATTCCTGCTTCCCCACTCGGAGGCGCCTCCCATGGAAAGAGCTGTGCATCTCCAAGAAGTGTGCCCCATGCCCTAAGGCTGGCCCTGGCTGCCCTCTGGGAAGGCAGGCAGTGGAGGCAGGCTGGGGCAAAGGCCCACAGGATTCCCAGCTTCCCCTACGGAACAGGCCTAGCAAGGCAGCCCCCCAGCCCTTCTGCTCCAAGCCTTCCTCAGCTACTGCCCCTCCCAAGCCCCAGCCTCCAGTCACATTCCTGAGAGGCGGCAAAGGCTCAGGTACCTCGGGGCAAGCCAAAGGTGGAACTTGCAAGATTTCATTTCACTGCTTCGACAAGGGACAAAGTTCCCCTGAACAGGCATTTTCCTCAGTCCCAGAGCAGGCTACATACACAAGGGTTCATGCCAACCCCGGCCCTGTGGCCCACACACTTTCATAGGTTCCAGCCCTGACCCATGGAGGTCGCCAGCCTGTGACCACAGGAAGGCATCAGCCCGATGTCAGCCCCTTCCCTCACCAATCAGACGGCCTCAATCAGCATCCGATGGTCGGTCCACGCCACCTCCAATCAGATGCACAACCTTGAAGGATCATGAGCTCCTGAGGCAGAGAGAGAGACGTCCTATTCCGACCCAGGACGAGGAGGGCCCCACGACAGCACAGCCAGCAGCCTCACAGTCAGGGAGCTGTCCTACCCGACCTTATGCCAGCTAGGGAGGCCGATAGAGACCCAAAGCAGCTCATGCCCAGCTTAGGTGAGCTCAAGGCTGGCCCAGGGTGCCACCTGCCCCCTGGAGAAGCTTTCCTACCAGTGGGCCCTGCCCACCGCAGGCTGTCTTCGGTCAACGGCTGGATGCTGGCTGCCTGCTGTGGAGGCTGCTTCTCAGCCTAGACCCAGGAGATAGCCCCTCCCAGGCTCCCCAGGGGACACTCCCTGGCACAGAGTGTGTTCAGGGCTTTGTGTTTGGAGATCGCCAGCTCACATCCACGGCCACCACACACCTGTCCCAAGGCGCTGACACAGGCCCAGCCAGCCCACCTGACTGGAAGCCAAGCCAGGGAGAAATCTTGGAGAGACAATAAGAGGCAGAGGTGCAGCTGGACTGAGGAGGAATCCATTCTCCCCTTCCAAGACCCCCTAGAACTCAGCTTCCAAGAGGAGCTGGGCTGGGCTGGGCTGTGGAAGGGAACCAGTCAAGGGCCCCAGGGCAGTAGGCCTTTGTCTGCTTTTCAAGAGGCTAGGATTTCGGGCTGCCCTTAGGTACACTAGAGTCCCTCCCTGCACCTCCAGTTCCGTTCCCACAGGCCCTCTCGACTGTCCACATTGTCCAGCTGGAAGCAAACAATCAGGACACAGAAGCACTGGAATATTGAGTTCCAACTTTTTCCCAGGGCTGGTGGAGACCAGGAGCCGGGCAAGTGGAGCAGGACCACCCCAGGGCTCACACCTTCTACACCAGCACAGAGGGCTTGGAAGACGAGTCCCTCCTTTGGGGGCTGGCAGGAAGGCTTCAACGGCATCCAGTGCACAAGCCTGGGCCGCAGGCAGGTACATGTAAGCTGCCGGGAACCACGTAGGATTTGCAGGGACACGCACCTTGCCAAGTATGGGAGTTAACTGTGCAGGGACTTGACACTGGGGGCCAGGGGCCATGTTAGCTAATATTTGCCTGTTTTTAGGAGACTGTATTCATGTATGATACATAATTATTTATAAAATGCAATGTGTATGACATTTAGTACACACGCCATAGAGGAGAGTGGTCAGAACTGAGTTCCTTTGACGGGGAAGGTGTTTTTGCAGAAAGCACATCCCGAAGGCCAGAGGCTGTGACCTGGTCAGAGGTTCCCCTCGGGGCTCTCTGAGGCCTTTCTGTGGGGCACACAGTGAGGAAAAGTACGACTAGGAATTGACACCCAGCCTTGCCAGGAGCCAGCCAAGCAGCCACATGGCAGGGCAGGCTCCCCAGCTCCAGCTCCGGAGCTGTTCCTCCAGGGGGGCTGTGCTGTTTGTTTGCAACTCCGCTAAATTGCTCCCCAGGGGAACCTTTGTTTCACAATATATTTCCAACCAGACTTTTTCTGCAAACACATCCGTGTCTGCGCAGGCACACTCCACACCAGAGTCCCAAAGGGCAGACCTGGCCCTGCCCAGCTGCAGCGTCCTGACCCTTAATGCCCCTCTGCCTCTTGGGGCTGTGGAGAGTGCAGGACTGCTCTGCAAGAAGGCCTCCCAGCCTTGCTTCTAAGCCTCGTGGGATTCCTGGGTCTCTGGGGCCCATTTGGAGGGGTCAGAACATTCCCGGCTCTCCTGTAACTGGGTGCTGCAGTCTCCCTATTCTCCTCTCTGCTACCAATTGTTCGTTCACTCAGAATCCTCCTGATTTCAGCAAGGCCGAGGCTCTGGGGCACAAGCATGGTGCCCCTCCAGGCTGACAGGAGCCCTGCATCTTGTCCCAGGGGGGCTGCAGTCCCCAGAGTGTCCGGGCTGGAGGCACCTCCTCATGGTACAGGGTTCAGGTGAAACCCGGGGAGGAGCTGGCTCTATGGAACAGGCTCTGGCCTCAGCCTTTTCTCTTCTCACCCGCTGCATCCTCTCTGCCACTTCCTTCATCTCTCCTTCTTCTCTGTCTGTCTGTCTGTCTCTCCCTCCCTCCTCTCTTACTCTCTCTCCCCTCTCTTTCCCTCTTTTCCTCTCCTGCCCCCCATGCACAGATGTTTCTGTTCATTTTATATCTAGTGACACACACTCCCACCCTATAGATGGAGGAGTCTGGGCAAGTTTGGGAGACAGGGAAAGGTCCACTTAGCCACAAAGCCAATGAGAAAGTTCCAGGTTGCAACCTGTTATGGTTTAGATCTAAAATGCACCCCCAAAGTCTTATGTGTGTGGAAGGTGGAACATGGGGGCTCTATGCTTATCAGGGGATTGATGATTCATTCAGGGTAGAGTTCAAAGCTGAATGTGCTGTCAGGAGGTGGGACCTGGGTGGAGGTGGTCACTGGGGTGTGACCTAGAAGGGTGTAGTCTTGTCCTCAGCTCCTCCCTTGCTGCTCTGCACCTTTCCACCATGCTGTTTCTACCTTGGAGCCATCCAACCAGGGACTTAACCCAGCGGAAACTGTGAGCCAAAACAAAGCTCTCCTTCTTCAAGTTGTGAGTATCAGGTATTGCATCCCAGTGACAGGCAAGTGACAAACACACCACCCCAGACAGACGTGTATTGATCCATTGGTCCCAGGGAAAGGAACGGCAGCTCTTCCACAGGACTCCAGAGGCCTGGCACACCCACCCTGTATTTGACCCTGTCTGAGGTACACTTTGTGGGGCTGTTGCCCCATGGGGGTGGGCTACTCTGTCTTCAGAGCACGTCAGGACCTCATGCCCAGAGAGTCTGCAGGAGGCAGGCCACTCCTTAGGCTACGATTCAGGAGAACCCATCCCAGCCCCAGCCCTGTCCCTGTCTTGCTAGACAAGCTCCAGGACATGTTTCCCCTCTCTGGAGCTCAGTTCCTCCCGTACAAGTAGAACAGCTCCTGGTTCTTCTCATGGAGTCCCCGAAACATCTGGACCACTACACCCTACAGAACTGTATCCTCACGAGCAGTCATTGGTTAAAAACAAATCCAACAGGGGAGCCTTCTGCCTGGGCTGGGGACAATGAGGGTGAGGAAGGTCAGGGAAACAGGGGCAGCACGGCCCCGGGGGTGATGGCGGCAGCCCAATCACAGCCCCCCCACTGGGTCTTTGGCCCCCACCACTCCCACAATGCGTTATGAGTACAAGAACCAAGTCTCAGCCACCAGGTTTCATTGCTGTCACTAAACTTTTATTGAGTATATGCAGAGCCCTGTGCACAGTCTGGAAGCAAATTGGGGAAGGAAGACAAAGCCAAAGTAGGTAATGGAGCAGAAGGGCCACAGAGGTCTGCCACTGGTGTCACTGTAGGGGCTAGGTGCCACTGTCCTCCCCCTCCAAAAGAGCAGCATGTGAGCCCACGCAGACCTCTACACCACCGGCTCCTCCTCGCAGCCACAGGGACTGAGCAGAGGTGGAAAATGGCCCCAGTGCGGCCTGGGAGCTGGGAGTGGGGAAGGTAAGGGCAGCCTGGCAGCGAACGGTGGAGGCGAGGGCTGGTGGCCTCGGGCAGTAGTAGCTGCAGCATCACTGGCGCAACCACAGCCACAGGCTAGCGATGCAAGCCGACACCATCAGGGTGAAGAACACTACCTCCTTTAAGCGCCAGCTGGCATCCTGGTCCTCAAGGGCACGCAGATGCTGGATGATCACAAGCAGCTGTGGAAGGACCAGAGTCAGAGCTGGGGAGCAGGGGCCCGAGGCACATGGATGGGGGAAAGTGTGACATTAGAACAAAGAGGGCTTTGCTGTCCTTTAGGGGCCAAAGTGCCCCTGGCATGGGCCCAGTGAGACCAAGGCCGGACCTCCCTGTCCCTTCCTCAGTGCTACTCCGGCCCATCCCACCTGCACAGGGACAGGAGGGACACAGGAACAAAAGGGGATCTCGACCTAGGACTGACTCCCTCCCAGCATGTCGGGGAGGTTTGAGGCTGGGCACTGAGGTGAGGTGCCAAAGCCATGGCGCCTCACAGAAAGAAGGGAGCCCGACGCCAGCTGCGATGCCACAGGGTGAGATTATTACGCAGGCTCTGCAGACTCCAGGATGTGGTCTCCACCCTCAATGGCTCACCTGTCTTCTTATGAGTTCCATCTCCAGTCCATTGAGCTCTTCCAGGCCGATCTCTGCCAGCAGATCGATCCCCAGGTTGCTGGGGAAAAGGAAAAGATAGAGGAACAGACCTGCTGGTGGCCCCAGGCAGGGCCCAGGGGAGAGGAAAGCCATGAGGGCAAGCAGGTAAGACCAGGGACTTCTCTGACAATGATTCTGTCAGCCTGTGGTCTTTCCTGTCCTTGACAAAGAGGTCCTGAGGCTTAGGAGTGGGAATCCAGCCTGGCCAAGCCTGCCACAGACCACCTGGAGGTCCCAAGTGGCCAGGAGTCAACAGGCCCAATACTCCGAGGACCTACAACTCTTTCCCAACCAGGCTGCTTACAACTCCATCTGCCCTGAGTGGCCAAGGCCTAAGGTGCTCTGGCTCTTACCAATCAAATAGACCTTGGAAGTTGATAGAATACTCCTGGGCATAGGCATCACCTTGGCCTGGCTGTCCAGACATCCTGGGCACTGGCTGCTGGTGCTCCTACAGAAAGGAAGGACCACTCTAAGCCACCTGCTCGGCCCCACCTAAGTGGCTTACCCATGGTGTCCAGAAGTGATGGTGGTACCTGTGCCCGATCCTCTGGAATCAAAGGTTGGCAATTTGAGACCACTAGAAAAGCCTGGGAACCCCACAGGTGGGCTTCCCATTACCACCCCTCCCTTGCCATGCTCTTCAGTAGCTCCTGGCCTTGCAGGCTGTAGTGAGAGCAGAGCAGTGACAAGGGTCCCTGTCCCCTGCCAGAACTTTCACATGCAGATATGGCCTCAAAGTCCAAGCAAGCTACTAGAGAATACAAAACCTCAGGTGGCATATGTGTGTGGAGAAACTCCCCAAGGTGAATGGAATTTTTATATATTGCAAAGTCACATGATCCCACTCAGACCTGTTGGAAAGGCACTTGATCTACCATGGTTAGGCAGGAACCCCTACAACCAGTACTCCCCACCCCACCTCAGTCACTATGTGCCAAAGACCCCAGACAGTACCACTTTCCTGGTCCTGGAGGAAGTCATATTCCAAGCCGGTTGGGCTACAGCGGAGAGAGCAGGCTTTGGTTCGAAGGTCTGACGCCTCAGAGAGACACCTGGGAACCTGGATTCGTGATCCAGTGTGTCTGGAGAGAAGAACAGAGACCCCAGGAACACCCACCAAAGTTGTACCAGAGCTTTCCAGGCAAAAGACATACTAGATACAAGACAGGTTCTCCGAACTTCTTGGGAATCATTCAAGTCCCATTGACTAGTGTTGATCCCAGGTCTATTTGTTCATCTGTTCAGAAGTTCAGTATTTACTGAAGGCCAAGTCCTGGCCTTCATTGCTGGAGAGAATGACCGATGACCAAGAGACAAGATCCCAGCCATGAAGGAACTGACGGTGTTTGTGTACAAAGGAGAGTGGGAAGTACAAAACAGAAAATAATCGTTCAGTGCAAACTCACAAGAAATGCTCTAAAAATTACAAAACAGGGTGATATGGTGGAAAGGAAAGACTGCCTCTGGAAAAAGAAAAGCCAACGCTGAGGAGGAGAAATGAAGAAGACACAGGGTTCGCTCGTGGGGACCCAAGAGAACAACAAGCACAAAGGCTGTAGGGAGATGTAGGCTGGCTGTTATGAGAAGGAACATAAGTACAGCACGGAGTTTCTGTGCATGTCATAGCATGAAATATATTGAGGAGGTGGCCCTGATAGCATCTTGTAAATGATGGAGTGTGACTGATCTTACCTAACCCTCCAAATGTTTTGCAGTAGACACAGTGGCGGCTGAGATGAGGGGGAGACAGAGGAACCACACGTTTGTACTCACCTGCCTCCCGCTTGGGCTGCCAGACACTCACATCATCTGTCCCTTTTCCCCCAACTGCCCTGTCACCCAGCACACAAATCCTCCAAGACCCAGGTACATATAAATGAGGACAATGCATGCAGGGTCTCGCCTCTCCAACACACACATACACAAGTGCAGACAGAGATGTATGTGGTTGGCTGTAGCCAAGGGACATTTTAGGGGATCCTCACCTGCTATCATCAGGTGGTCTTGGCCTTGCCTGCGGCTTCCAGGCATCAGGTCTTCTTCAATGCACATCTCTATCTCCTCCTTGATGTGGAGCGGGCCCCCCGCCATCACTGCCAGTTGCTCAGTCGGATGGGATGACTGAGAATGTACGAGGTGCCAGGCGCAGAGGAGGCGCTGGAACAATCTGTTCTTCTGGGGCAGGAGTGCAAAGAAGATATACCCAGCCCTGGGGGTGGAGCCAAACACCCTCTGGGCTGAGGCCTTGGCCTCGGCACCTCCTGTTCCTGCTGTATCGACTTGGCTGGGACAGCGGTGGAGCTTCTCCCTGGCACTCTGTAATCAATTTAAAAGAGATACAGTGCTGAGCCTTTACCCATGAGACTCACCATGGCCCACAATCCCTCCCTTGATTCAGCTGGGCAGGGGGCAGATGGGGACCTCTCTCCATCATTTCTAGGGAGAGGCTCTGGTCCAGAGCCTGAGATGAGAGTCAGTGAGCAAAGCAAGATCAGGTCCCAAGCCTACCATGATGTCTGCAAAGCCCAAATCTGGCTCATAATCCAGGCCACACTACCCCATCAAAGGGGTTCTCTGCAGAGCACATCCTGCCTCTCCCAGTGCCAAGTCTGCCAGGCGGAGGAAACGGCCTTGATCGGAGTCAGCTCGGCAGATAAACCATGAGAACCGAGGGAAGGAAGGACAAGACAGGAGGGACGTGCTGCAGCCATCAGGGCCCCATGGCCTCGGGCATTGCACTCCCTAGTTTAAGTCTCATTTCCTGTCCAGCTTCTGTCAGGTGACTACTGAGATGGTTGGTTCATGTGTCAGCTTGGCCAGGCTCCAGTGCCCAGTAAGCCCCTCAAACACTAGTTAGGAACTGCTGTGACAGTATTTTGTAGCTGCAGCTAACATGTACAATCAGTCAACTTTGAGTAAAACATCTCCCCCTCGATAATGTGGTGGCCTTCCACCCATGAAGGCCTTAGGAGCAGTGACTGAGGTTTCCCTGAGGAAGGGGAATTTCTGCCTCAGGACCTCAGTGTCAACTCCTGCCTGGATTTCCAGCCTGCCAATCTACACTCCACCTGCAGCCTCGTAGTCACGTCTCTCTATACGCTTATGCTTATGCGTGTCCAGATACATAGGAAATACACGGTGAATGCCTAAAAATATGAAACATGTATTGCAGTAGAAGTCACTTCGCCACTGTCCCCCCACCCAGTGCTCCCTCTCTCGTCAAACACATATATCCATCATTCCCGCCACTTTCTGCAGCAGTTCTGGAAGTCCTCCTTCCGGAGTGTGATCAAAGCTTCATTGAATGCTGCTGCCAAGTATGCCCATCCGCCTTGTTCACCAGATCTCCCACCATGCGACTTCGGGCTCTTCCGCAAAGTCAAAATGACCATGAGAGGGAAATTCAGGACACTGAGGCAGCCAGGACAGAGCAACTAAAGGCACTCTGGAAAGAGGGCTTCCAGAACTGCTTCAGAAAGTGGCAAGAATGACAAGATGAGTGTGTTTGAAGCCAGGGGGAGGATTTTGAGGGAGATTCATGCTGCTATGTCTTTTACTGTAATTAAATTTCTTTTTTTTTACTTTAAATATTCACAGCAGTTTTGGATCACACGCATATATACATAGATCTTGTTGGTTCTGTTACTCTGGAGAATCTGATACAACTGTCAATGGTCAAGGGTAGTGTTGGAGAACAGTCTGAGAGCCCCTGAGGCTATCTGCAAAAGGAACAAAGTACAGAGGGGTGCCAGGTGGGAGGAGGAGGAGGAAGGAGGCAGAAAAAGAGGAAGGGAAGGAAGGAAGGTAGAGAGAAAAGGAGAAGGAAGGGAGGGCCGGGACAATCCCCCAGCCCAGCCCAGATCTGAGACAGGCCCTGCCTGCATTCCTTGGGGCTGGAAGACCTCTTCCTTTCCCAGATCCCAATGGAGGGGCAGCTGCAGTGAAACCCGAGCTTTCCTGGAGGGCCACCTTAGGGGAGAGAAACTGCAGAGTGAGCACAGGAGGGCTCAGGAAGCTGGGGACTTCTGTTTCTGTCCAGCCACAGTTGCCAGATTGAGAAAAAAAAAAAGCCAAGGAAATTTGCATGTCAGGTAAACAAATCGTTTTTGTTTGTTTGGTTTTTGTTTGTTTGTTTGGTTTTTGGTTTTTGGTGCTGGGGATCAAACTCAGCGCCTTATGCTTATGAGGCAAGCACTCTAACCACTGAGCTAAATCCCCAACCCCCAACAAATTGTTTTTAAAGTCAGTAATTATTCACAGTTTATCTAGCACCCAAATGTAACCAGATAGCCCACATTTTCTTACAACCCTGTGCTCTTCCCATCCTTCCCAGGACCTCAGATTTGACCTGGAACAAGTTCTTCCCCTCTTTGGGCCTCAGTCTCCCTGACAGACAATGGAGTCAACAGTCTCCCCCAGTGCAGTGGGTGGATTAGGAGGTGTGCTCAGAAGTCAGCAGAGCAGAGCGGGGCTGATGATGGCTGGCCACAGGGACGTGAGCTGCTGATCCCCGACCAGCTTCTTGTCTGACTGCCAAGAGGCCTCGACCCACCCAGGCTTCCTGGGAACAAGGGCATTGAACCAGGGTGCGTGAAGAGGCACTGCCCCCTCGTGGCAGAGGAACCTGCCACCTAGAGCCAAGCAAAGAGAGTGGCCTCTAATGCCTCCCAGAAACCCTGGCATGTCACCCCCTTAACATCCACCTCTCTCGCATTGGGTACCAAGGGTGGCTGGGAGGTGAGAGTTTGAATTTGCTGTGTGACTTTGAATTTGGCCCTTAGTATGTCTCTAACATATTAACCTTTCCATGATTACATCTACATCATAATTTTCTGCTTAAATTGCCCTAAGCTCACAATGGAAGCATTCTCCAAAGCCTCACCCATCTGGTGTGCTAATCTTGGAGGTCTGAAGGGGTAGAGAACGCAGGGTACAGAGAGCTCTGCCAAGTCTTACACGGTGCCCAGGTCCAGGTGGATGGCCCATGGCCAAGTGTGCATGGCGGCTGCAGAGACCCAACGCTCCCATGACAGGCTTGAGAGGAGGAGGCCCGGAGCTCTTCTCATCTGGAGTTAGACAGATGTCTCTGGAAAGGGGCAGGGGGTCCAGAGCACTTCCGGCTCACAGCGTATCTGTGCGTTTGCATGTACAGAGACCTTGCACAAGTGTGATCTTCTATCTGAGGTACGGCTGTTCTCTAACTTAGTTTTTAAGTGAATAGTGTGCCTCAGGAATCTCCCCAGGGCAGTACATAAGTATCAGATTTCCTTTAAACCCAGCCCACCCTTTACTGACCTGCTCAGGGACATTTTGAGTGCCGGAGCTTTTCAGTTCTCTAAGCACCACAGCACAAGTGCTCCCGGACGTGCCTTTTGGCACACACATGCAAGTGTTTGTAGGGAAGGTGCTTAGAAGTGGGATTGTGAGTTTCCAGGACACATGTGTTGATGATTCTGAGTTGTATTGACCAACATTGTCAAGCCACCCCAGAGTGGGACCCACCAAGGGGAAGAAAATGCTTGCTTCTTCTCAGCACTATCACAGAAGATAATACGGAGCTTTTTAAAAGGCATCATTAGGACGGGTGAAAAATGATCTCTATCTCATTGTTGCTTTCATTTACATTGCTTTAATTATGAATAAACTTGAGTGATTTTTCATTTGTTTATTGATCTTCTGTATTTCTTCCCTGTGAACTATCTGCTGGAGGGCTTGGATCTTTATTAAAATAAGAGCTGTTTTATTAACACAAAGGGATGGGGGCAAGAGAGAGCTCTCCCTCCCTTCAAACCAAGCGACTCCAAAAACAACAGATTGTCTTACTCCTTACGGTGATCTTGAGCACTTAGCCTCCACTGGGACCAAACAAATGCAGTTAACCTCATGCCAGTTTCGGCTGAAACCTACAGGGTACCCAGCCAGGCACAGAGCAGGTGTTCAACTCAACACAGGCGGCTGAGCCTGGCAGCTGGGCCGGCCAGCCAGTCTGCGTCCGGCTCTCTCTGCCTGCCCCCAGCCTACCCATCACCTGCCCTCGACAACAACTCCCAGCCCCACACTCCCAGCAGCCTTTGCACCCCCTTCCCACCTCTCATGCCAGCAGCAGTGGCAGGCTGTGAAAGCCCAAGCCTGGGGTCAGTACACCTGGGAGTGACTCCTAGCCCTGGCAACTGGGACATCTTGGGCAAGGTGCTTCTGCTCTGAGCCCATTTCCCACATCAAATGGAAGATTGAGCGGATTGTATTTCATGGTGTCAGAGAGGTGCCTTGGGGGCTACCTGGGCTCCAAGGTAAACCCTTGTCCCTCTTTATGTGGAGTGGTCTGCTCTTACCACTTTCTTCCAGTGGGATTCCACTCAAGAGGGCATTCAAACTGCGGGTCTTCAAGAAAAGTCCAAAAGCTGCTGGGTATGACGACTTCCTGCCAGCAAGTTATGGCCAGAGTCCAGTCTCAGGCAGCTACAGCCCCAAACCCAAGAAAATGAGCCAGCCAGCCCACCAGGCCCGCTCTTCTAGGCTTCTAGGCTGCTAGGAGTTTCCTTATGCCTTGTTAATGGAGTGCAAGACCCTGTGAACAATTCTCCTTCCTGTTCCTAGAAGCAGCTGGTACTGAGGTCATTCCTGCAGCCCAGGTGGGGGGGGGGGTATGGCTAACAGACCTTTAAAGAGACAGGAAGGACTGGCAGAGGGACATGGGGTCAAACTGCAAGAACTGTGACTTGCCTGGAAATGGAAGGCCACCTTGTGAGTACAGGGAGGGAAATAAAAGTGGTAGGGCCACCCGGGGCAGCTGTTAGGTCCACCTCAACTTCCACAGGACAGGGCCACCTCAATTTCCAGTTTTCTGTCTCTCATTCAGTATGGCGGTCTTGAGCCAGAACTGACCATGTGCTAGGTGCTAGGGACACTGACAAAGGCTCTGTCCTCATGGAGCTCCCGCTCCAGTTGGCAGATATAAGCAGGAAGACAGGAGGAGAGTCCATGGGACTGTGGGCACAGCAGCAAGGGACTGTTTGTGTGGTGGTCATAATTGGTTTTTTGGGAGTACAGTAGGTGCTCACTAGAGCTTTCCAGACCTAAAAGGGGAAAGCCAAAAGGACATCTGCAGTCCCCACCCCTGCAGCCTCCAGGCACATCTCACTCCTTCCACAGAAGGGCACTTCGAAATGCCTTCTCTGCTTTGGGTGGAAACTCCAGTATGGTGGTGGGGAAGACATGGAGGCGGAGCCACAGCCTTGGCTTCCATACCAGCAGATGGATACAGTTGCTTAGACACTGAAAAGACAACACACTGATAAACTTGTACTAAATGGGAAATTCTTCGTGTGGTCACTTTATGACCCTGTTTATAACCCTGTGCCGGGAAGTTCTTTGTTCCAGGAGAAAAACCTCCAACTTACAGCACCCCCAAGGCTCCAGGAAGAAGCCCGCCAGGCAGTTATACAAGCCTGCCAAAAGAAGCCTGCCAGAAGGGGCTGCTCAAGTTTGAATAAACCAATCATGTGCCGCCACACTTTCCTTTCCCGCGCGCCCCCTCCCCTTCCCGCGCTTGTCCCCTACCCCATAAAAACCCCACACTCCTATTGTTCAGGGCCATTACCTCTACCTCCTAAGAGGGGCACGTACTGGCCCAGAGCTCTGTCTGAACATAGCTTGTTGTTTT
>PVJO010005625.1:0-96628 GCA_004026905.1 Hystrix cristata | reverse complement strand
ATCATTTCTATTTCTCTATTTTTGATTTTCAAAGAATTCCTTTAGATGTGTTACCATGATTGATCAGATTATAGCTTTTTCTCTGGGGAGCATGCTCATACATTGTTCTAATATCTATTTATGTGATCTCCACTATTTAGTGCTTTCTCTCTCTTCTCCCCTTCCGCCAGAGCACTGGGCAGTTTATTTTCTCTTGCCCCCTTTTGTTGCAGCTCACGACCGTGGCATGGTACAATGGGTGAAAGATTACTCAAAGATTACTTGTAGTCAGTGTCCAATTCATACTCCAAGAGGGCCCGAGGGGACTGCCATTAACTGAAACCCTTCAGCATGGGAGAGTCTGATAAGGACAGGCCCGCACTGAAGGCTCTGTGGCTTTTTATTGATAGAACCAAGAAGCAAGGATAAAAGAAAAATGAAGAGTGTCTGAATAGGAACTAATGTAGTGGACAGGGAAGAACAGGGGAAAGTCGGGGTGGTCTGTTAAATGACTGACCTTAGAACCAATCTAAATGATAAATCAGAATATGGGGAGGACAGAGGCCAGAACATTCATTCCTTAAGGCAATGTGTTTGATCCTACTTGGACTTGTGGCTTTTTATCTCTATTTATGCATTCCAGGAGGTTTTGGGCATGTGGCTACAAAAGTCGCTTACCTTTGTACATCCATCTTATACTGCCTCTGGCCAATGTCCCCACACTCTCTGGTAGTCTTGTTAATAGAGGGAGGTAGGATGCTTGTCCTCTCAAACATGTAATTTAGCCTACATAAGGAATAATAGATGTAAAGGTTGAAGGTGAAGTGGTATATGAAATAGCTTACAAAATAATTAATAAAGGTAAGTGGTTAGCAAATGGTTGCTCTTATTATTATTATTATTGATGAAATGATTAGAAGACGTTGTGTCTCAATTACTTTCTCATCACTGAGACACAATATCAGATGCCTACAACTTAAAGGAGAAGAGCTTTATTTTGGCTCAGAGTTTGTGGAGGCTTCAGTCCATAGTTGGCTGGTTCCAAGGCAAGGCAGCATGGCAGAGGAGCATGGCGGAGCAGAGTTACTCTTGGGATGGCAGGCAAAAAGCAGAGAGAGATCAAGAGAAGGAGCTATACCCTTCCAGGACACACCCCCAGTGACCTATCTCCTCTGAGCAGGCTTCTCCTTCCAACATCACATTTAGCTAGAAACTCACCAATGATCTAATCCACTGATGAACATCACAACCTCATGATCCAGTCACCTCCCAAAAGTCCCACCTGTGAGTGCACAAGGCTTTGGGGGCCATCTAGATTTAAACCATAACATGTGGTATCATTTTATAGCCAGATTCTTAAGCAGAAGTTAGTTATTTTTTTCTGCCTCTCATTTAGTATGCTTTATGTCAGTGATAGGCATAAAATACTGAAACCAGAAGAAGATATTTTAATTAATCAAGACATGGGAAAGAGGCATCTGTCCCTTTTTTTTTTTTTTTTTTTGGTGCTAGGGATTGAACTCAGGGCCTTGTGCTTGCGAGACAAGCACTCTAAACACTGAGCTAAATCCCTAGCCCCTTCATCTGCCCTTTTTTGAACCTTAGGAAATGAGCCTGATTCTCAGAATGCGTGAATGGCTAAATTTAAGTGAATTGTGTTGTTATAAGAAGGACTATGAATGTATTCAGGATACTTGATCATTACTCCCCAGTGAGATGTAGTATAATAAATAGACTAATACCTGCTTTAACTGAATTGGTAACATTTATTTTTGTCATAGTCATAAATAGTTTAGATTTATCTTTCCATTTTAATGTTAAAACTAAGTGCTACAGGCAGAAAACTAACTGCTGCATGACAGAGTAAGAGGCCACTGACTTTTCCTCAACACATAGATCCACTGAATCAACATCTTTTTGCAAATTAATTCCTTCTCCGTGAAAGTTAAGAATAAAGTAAGAGATTCCTGTGCATTGAGCAACTAAAAAATCTACACATTAAATATGTAGGCAAAGCAGAGACATAGAAGGTGTAATAGAAAAATTCAGTTAATGGTTAAATTTTTTAAATTAAATGAGACACATCAACACTAATACCCTTCAAAATTACCCTCCCTCGCTTCAAGCACACTTATTCCATCATTCTTGCCACTTTCTGTGATAGTTCTGGAAATCTTATTTCATGAGTGTCTTCATTTGTGCTGTCACGGCTGCCTTGATGTCCTGAATTGATTCAGAGCATTTATCTTTCATGGAAATTTGGACTTTGAGGAGGAGCCAGAAGTTGCATAGTGCCAGATCTGGTAAATAAGATAGATGAGGACACACTGTAATGTTTTTACAAGCACGCCCGTCTGTTGGATGACCCCCGGCAGCCATGTTCACTGTGGTTTTGATCATACTTTGTAAAGACACTCATGAAAGAAATTCCAAAAGTACTTCAGTCAGTGAGAGGAACTATCGACGAGTTTTTTTGTTTGTTTGTTTGTTTTTTGTTTTTGGTTTTGGGGATTGAACTCAGGGCCTTGTGCTTATGAAGCAAGTGCTCTAACCACTGAGCTAAATTCCCAGCCCAGTGACAGGAACTATAGGATAAGTGTGTTAAAACGAGGGAGAGTATTTTGAGAGGGATTAATGGCAATGTATTTTCTACTGTAATAAATTTTATTTCAACATTCACCCTGTATTTTGATTACATTTCATACTTGGGTATAGACCCTGCCCTGGCCACTATGCCATACGATTGGGAAGGAATCCCCAAAGCCATCTTCTGCTGAGGAAAAAAGCTTAGTGCCCTTAATCTAAGGTTCTTCAGTTTGGTTCTCAATTCACCAGTTCTGTGAATGATGGAAATTAGACGTACAGATATCTCCCTAGAGTCAAAGGGGGAACCAATGCTGTGGTTTTATTTGGGTGTACACATACTTCCTTGGACTTTACCTCCAGGAATCACAGCAGAGAGAGAGGCTACAAATCAAATATTCTAGTTTCCCTCTGGAAAAGATTTGCTAGCCTACTGAGCCAACCATTTCTGCAACAGCCAAACTTCTCCCGGCCCTACATCAAAACCTACTGTTTGTAGGCTTAACAGTGGGCTTAATGCAGGCTGAATTGGATTTCAGCACATCCTGAGCCATCTCCCTAGGTTGCCCCAGTGATAACTCCAGGTCCTCCAACTCCTGGTGGGACTTTGTTCGCACATCATGTACCCAGTTTTACAGTCTCCTCCCCAGGGATTATACCCACACCTCCTGGCTCTCAGATATCGGAGAGTGGTCTTAAGAGTCTCCTTAAAGAACATTGTGATTTCACACAGGCATGAAAGTACTTCATGGAGCTGTCTCCTATGAATAGTACTGAGCAGGAGATTAAAAAGAAACAAAACAAAACAAACCAGCTTGCTCTTTCTCCCCAGAGAGATTCTTTTATTCTTTTCCAGTGATTACTTGTCTGCCTGGCTTCTAAGTAACTTGCTTTGGATAGTTAAGGGCAGTTAAGCAGTGAACTGTTTGAAGTCTAAGCAGGAACTCGGCAATTACTAAACCTTCTTCCGCTACTTGTCCCTGTGAAAACCTCGTGCTGAACAACTCCTCCTGGAAGGATTTTTTTCCATGCTTTGAATATCCTAAATTTTCCACCCCTCACTCATGGCACTATTTTCTTGACTACCTAACCATGGGAGGGGATGGGGCTCTGCACCCCCGAGTCTACCTAGAACATAGAAAATAAACAGCATACAAACAATTGCTCTGGTTGCCCCCTGAGCATGCAGGCAGGAGTTTACCACGGGTCCTCTTCCTGGCTTAGCACAGAGTGGGAAATAAATGCCTTACAACGAGGCTGGAAAACTGGAATACGCATCTAACACCCCAATCTTTCCAGCTAATTCTAGAAGGTCTGGCTTCCATATTGCCTGTGTTAGGCTACTGACAAAATGTGTCACATAGTCATCTTCGGGGGTCACCAAAGACAGGGATAGCAGTTTCGCACAGGTCCAAGAGGCCCATTAAAACCTCTGGCTGGATAGATTGGTGAGACGTCCTCTGACACGAAGCCATTCTGACAAGTCAGCTGGTACAGTTGTCTTATCTGATACAGACACCAACACAGAGAGTGAAGAAAAATGAACAAATAGGAAAATGCATTCCAAATAAAAGAGTAAGATAAAATTCCAGACACTTACCCAAGTGAGATGGATATATTCTATATATTTCATAGAGTATTGAAAAAAGACATGCTCTTAAAAATGCTCACGAAGTTAAGAAAACAATACAAGAACAAAGAATTTTAATACAGTGATGAAGAATATAAAAATATACCAAATAGAAATTATAGTTCTGAAGGATACTTTAACTGAACTGAAAATATGCCCTAGAGGGCTTTGACAACAGCCTAGATCAAGCAGCAAAAAAATTAGTGAACTTCAACAGGTCACTGGAAAGCATACAATCTGAGAAACAAGAATAATAATAATAAAAAAAGAAACAGAATAAAGATAGCTGAAGAGACTTATGGGACACTGTTGAATGGAACATTATTATCAGTGTGTCAAAAGGGGAAGAGAGAAAGATAGGGACAGGAACATGTATCCCAGGAAATAGTGGTGGAGAACTTCCCTTTCTTTTACTTCCTTCCCTGAGGAAGGAAATAATCCAGATCCATGAAGCCCAGATTGTATTGAACAAGATGAATTCAAAGAGATCCACGCCAAGTTTCTTAGCCCAGTTTGTGTTGCTAAAACCACAATACCACAGATCGGATAGGTTATAAAGAAAACAGGCTTATTTTGGCTTAGATTCCTGGCCCACCCAAGGTTGAAGGGCCATATCTGGTGATGGCCTTCTTGGTGTCAGAGTTCTGAGACTCCACAGAGTATCACATGGCAAGAGAAAAGGGGCACATATGTGTGCTCTCCCTCTTCTTATTAAGGTATCAGTATTCCATCATGGGGTCTCCACCCTGACGATCATAAATAATCCTTGTCACCTCTGAAAGGTCTTGTCTCTAAATACCTTCTATCCTCTTAATATCTCTCAGTGGGGTTTCAATTTCAACCTGAGTTTGTTTGTTTGTTTGTTTTTAACCTGAGTTTGTAACAGAGGACAAACATAAGGGAATTTCAATAAGATTATCGGTGGATTTTCAGCCATAACATTTTAGGCCAGAAGGAAGTGGGATTATATATTCAGAGACCAGAAAAAAAGAAAAATGACCAACAATAATATGCCCAGAAATTCTAAGATTTTCTCAGACAAATATTGAAATATTTATACTGTCTTATACTGTCTTATATGAAATACTGTCTTATATGAAATATAAAAGGCAGTTCTTCAAGCTCAAGGAAAATGACTTTAATTAGTACATGAGAATACGTGAAAGTATAGAACTCAGTGGCAAAACTAAGTGCACTGTCACATTCAAAACATGAGTACTAAAAAAAAAAAGAATACTAATTGTGGCAGGTAAATCAAAATCATCTCTAATATAATGGTTAAAAGACAAAACCACAAAAATTACTATATACACTTTAAAGGATGTAAGTTTTAAAAGATATAAATTGTGACATCAAAAACAAAATTTGGGGCATGGGCCAGCAAACAGCAGAGTTTGTATTTGAGATCAAAGTTAAGTTGTTACCAATCTCAAGTAGCATGTCATGAGAATTTTATGTAAGCCTCAGGGTAACCACACTACAAAGCCTATAGTAGTAGATACCCAAAGATGAAAAGAAAAATCATTATGTAGTACAAGCACGTACTAATAAAAATAAAAACAAGAAATGATAAAACTACTAGGAAAAAAGCCTAAAGAAAACTGTACAATATTGTTCTTGACAATAATTTCTTAGACATGACCCCAGAAGCACAGGCTACAAAATTCCGTGGCAAAACTACAGTACATAAGCAAAATATATCAATCTAAAAAACTGTATCTGAGGGCTGGGGATTTAGCTCAGTGATTTTAGTGCTTGCCTTGCAAGCACAAGACCCTGAGTTCGATCCCCGGCACCACAAAAAAAACAAAACAAAACAAAACAAAAAAACTATCTGAAAAATCATAAGCTGTTCCTCTTAATATTCCTCACAAAGAATAGGCATTAGTTATATTGCCTTGCTGCTGTTAGATTCCCTTGCAGTAAGTATTACCGAGGGCAATCTGAAAATATTTATAATTGTATTTATACTTCCCTTGCATTTTATTCAGTAGACAGTAGATATTTTATTGTCCTCAGCTTCCGTGGATTGGGACATGATGTGTTGTGGTCTACTGTGGTGTGTCTAACAGATTTAATCCTTGTTCTCACACTTGATAAAATGATGCCAAATATTTCTACAGTTATATTTTAATATATGACCAGTCGAACCAAGAATTCTGGCCTTTTACATCACTCTGGGTGTGTGTGTGTGTGTGTGAATGTAAATGTCTACTTCTCCCTGGAACTTAGGTCACTTGGGTTAGAAGATATAGGTAGCCCAGAAGCAAGAGGTGGGGACTCTGTACTTCTTTCACATAAAATTCTAAGCCCACATGGAAGGTTGAGAACCAGAGTGGGAGAGAGAATACAGAACATATGAAAAAAAAATACCAGATTTTCCTGTGGAAAAAAGATATTCTGACTGCAAGGGATAAAACGGAAATAAGCAGGAGAAATGAGTGGATATATTCTGGGGATTAAATCCTAGGTCTTATCTTTTCTCTGCAGTGGAGTAGAAGATGGGAAGAATGCTGGACAGCCATCATCACATTCATCACCTTTTAACACACTCTAGCCTAGTTTCACGCTCACCACACTTCGTGAAAAGTGAAATGGAGGGAGATGCTGAAAAAGGACATAGATGTTTTCCTTTTCCCTATTCCCAGGACAGTTGGGCTAACTTAGAAAAACTTGACAAGATCCCAGGTTACTGATGTTCTTTTGAAACCCAGTACATAGTGTGTCGAGAAAGACAAGCTTTGACCAGTTGTTTCAGTTAAGAGGAGATTTTCTAATCATTCGATGAATGAGTTATTCCAAAAACACCACACAGTTTTCTATTCACCTCTCTTGCTTCCTGAGGCAGAGCACAAACCTACAGTGTACTGCTAGGATGTTATCACTCCCTCATTGCAGAGATGAACATATACTATCACCTTCTTCAGACTTCCTTCATTTTAACCTCATCTCAGATTCTGGAATTTTAGAGCCTCTTGCTGTTCTCATTTGCTTCTTCTGGGAGTCATGTTCTAGCTACCTTCAGATTTCCTCCCTGGTGCTTGACCTTAATAATGAATCAGTACCCTGGGGTCGTCTTCACTAATGGCTTTACATGGTGATTACAAATATGCTATTTGACTGAAAGAAGGTCATTTACTGGCTGCTTGATTATGCCTATGTGACTTGATTGAATTCATAGCCTGAAACCAAGCAAAATTATATGTGGGGGATGGAAGGTGGCATCTTATCGATGTAATCAACCCAATTGACTATACATAGTGCTGTGGCCTTTAGTTGTGATAAAGCAGTGATGTTGAGAAAGAGGAGGTTTGGTCTGGGTCTTAGGGATTCAGGAAATTTTAGAGATCATATGGTACCTTTCCATGCTGAGAGAAGGGGACATTTTACAAAGACAGTGTAGATGAGCCCTTAGAAGTGACTATAGTGCTTCCTTCAGTCAATTCTCACTTCTTCACAATATTCATCCCAAATAAAAATTTATACCTCAAAATGAACTCCCACGGCCATTTATTGATTCAGTACGTGTTTATTTAGGGCATATTATAGGAAAGAGATCAGGCAAAGTACCTGAGGCTTTTTATCTTATTTTTAGAATTTTAAGATTTATAGCATTACCTGTTAAACTAACATCTACCATTCCAGTCTCCCATCTCCTATCAACGTATTTTATTTCTGAATTCTCCCAATAACCAATATCTGCTTATCAAATCTTATGTTTCCTTCAAATATTGATAAGTCAGTTTGTGTGTACTGATGAGTGCTCAAAATATTATAGAATATTTTTATTAAATTATTCTTCATTCTCCTTCAGTGGCCATGTCTAAAAGTACCAAAACAAAAATGTTAAAGAAAATCATTGTATAACTGACAATGAGATGCTAAATTCAATAAAAATCTAGTTATGAAATAATAACTTTTGTTCTACCTCTTTTTAAATGTCTCCATGGAAAAATATGGTAAGGGAAGAGGCTTTACATGTCTAATTTTTACAAACAAGTTTTAAATAATGCATTTTCCAAAAAAATGCCTTCTTAATAAAATACTTCTTAACAATGCAAATATAATTCTTCATTTTTAAACTGGCATAAAATTACGGGAAATTGAAATAATACCTTGAAGTGAAAGTGAATTAAAGACCCTAAGGACAGCTGGCAAGTTTAATCATCCCAAATAACTTAGCAGTGGCTTTCACAACTGTGGATATATGGTCTCTGTTGGAGAATTTATGGTACCTTAAAAACAGATATAGAACATGCTGAAGTTACCTCCTATAGTAAGTTTGCTTTCTGTTTAAGTCATAATACAAACTGACCTTCCACAGGTGTGTAATGGTCACCGGGTAGGGTTTGGGATTAGTCTAGATAAACACCTTTATGGTGGATCGTAGAAACTGACCTGTCCATGGCTGCATTTTAACTTTGTGAAGCCTAAGTTTGCCAGTATTGCTGACTTCTTTTCTCAGCTAACCTTTGTCTGAAATGGAAGATCCTCTTTTCCACAAGACTAGTAGAGTTTATTCTGGGTTGCACGGGCCTTCATGTCCATAGTATTTGAAGATTTCAGCTACCATCAGGCATGCTGTGTTTGGACAACTGTAGAGGAAAACTTGTGTCTGGAAAGCCCTTTACATGAATGTGTCAATCTCCTTGGCATTGAGACTGCATTTTATAAAATTTAGTTCCTGATAAGTTCTAAAAGGTGTGTTTCCTTAGGTTATGGATTAAAATGTAAAATTTCATCCTCGAGATGGTTTTCTATCCCCTAACGGCTGTCAAATATTAATTAACTGAGTTGAATTCTGTGTCCAAAGCAAGGCAGGGAATGAGAAATTATCATTTCAACTCTTAGTATATGTAAAATCAAAGCTACCAAAAACTATGTTAGTCTTGTTGAATCCTCATTTTGGGAAATAATTAAAATCCTCACTTCCCTCCAATACTGCCTCATTTTTAACTTCTATTTGTTTTCTAGAGCCTTTTTCTTTCCTCAGTATACAATGTCAGCTTTGGCATGTTTGCCAAGAAGTAGTTTTAAACTGTGATATTAGAAGCGTTTTTCTAAAAATACTAAAATGATTAATACTATAGTGTTAACAGTTGTTATTTCTTCTTGCTAAGCTTATGAGGAATTCTTATGTCTCATACTCTTCTGGTACATGAAGAAAATCTTATAACTTGCCACTTATTACATAGTGCAAAGTTTATTCCTGCTTAGTCTCTGCAAGATTAAGTTGTACTTTTCTAGACATAGTGTCTTTTGTTTCCCTTTTTAAAAATCATGTGCTATAAATTTCTGAGTATATTCATATACACCAGATGTACACGTCAAAGGTGACTCATATTTACCACTTGATATGGTAGAACTACATGACTTTGAAAGATTGAGAATTCTGTTTCTGTACCCTCAGAGACAGGACTGGTAGGATTTTTTTTAGACAAAAACACTGAAAAGAATAGGTATAGTTCTGTAGTTGAAAGAATTTCTGGAATTCTAATAGTAAGCAGTGAAGAGAAACTTAATGTAAAGACATATACAGTGACACATTTTGCAAGGGGACATAGAACAATTACACAGAAAGCTTAGATAATAAATAACCAGAAAGTGATATTAAATCTATGAACTATTTCATTTCTTTTGAGAGCTAACACTGCCCATAAAACTAGTGGCAATTTCGCTTTAGTTGAATAGCTCTATAATTTGCCATTTTGCCAATGTTATTGTGAAAAATGAAAAAAAATTGATGTTCTTAATGTTCTACATCAATTCTGAAATAAATCACAAGTTATGTTGCCTAAAAATAGAGTCAGTTTCAAAGGTAATTGCTATACTATTATTTCATAGGCTAATATAGTATTCTCATCCATATTTTTTATTGGAGAAAATTACTTTACATCTGAAATTGTCTTCCTCTTTTTTTTTTTTTGCCTGATAATTCCTCAACTCACTTTTCTTTGCCACCATGAACCAGTATTTCTTGAACTTAACCCTACTGATATTTTGAGCTGCATAATCCTCTGCTGCTGGGAACTGTCACTTGGAAATGTAGGATTTTTAGCACCGTCCATGGCCTTTGACTATGAGATGTCAATTGTAACTTCCCCTAAGTTGTGGCAACCACAATATCTTCAAACTTTGCCAGATGCCTCCAGAGAGAAGAATTGACCCTCATTGAAAATCACTGGAGACAATATTAAAGCACCATTTCTGGTTATAACTTTTTAATTCCATCTTTAATTACTTGTCCATTTGGAAATAATTGGTTATTCATTAATATCAAAGAAAATTGTGAAGTATGCCTTGAAGGTAATTTTCTCAGAGCTCAAAAATCTTTTCCTTTGTAAGATTGACTGTCTATGTTTATAACACATTTTACTCATGGGCCAGAGTTCCTCAAATGCATTACATTCTAAGTATAATTAAAAAAACAGGGCTGAGTGTGTAGCTCAGTCTTACATACCTCTTTAGCATGCAGGAGGCCTGGCTTCACTCCCCAACACCACCATTACCCAAAACAAAGAAAAAAAACAAAACTCACACAAGAATAACGGAAAAGATTAGAATTGTTTCTGATAATGCACCAATAGATAATGTTATCATTATTGGAACTCATCAGTCATGACTGTCATAAATGTATAAAATGAACATATGTCAAAGATTTTGTTCTACACATTGATTACTGAAGAAATCAGTTGGCTATTAAGTTGATCCAAAGAGAATTTGAGAAGCTAGTTATTAGCTGTGTATGGTAGTATACACTTATGATACCAGCAGTCTGAGGAAAGTGGATCTCAATTTTGAGCCTCACCAGGGCAACTTAGTGAGACCCTGCCTCGAAATAACAATCGCAGAAAGACTATGGATGGAGTCAGTGGTCAAGCACTTTCCTAGCATGCGCAGAGCCCTGGGTTCAGTCTTTAGAATTTAAGAGAGAGAGAGAAGGAGAGAGAGAGAGGAAAAAAGAAAAAGGAAAGCAAGGTGAGCAGCTAGATATTCATGGACCATGGGCAATTAAGCCAGTTAAGCAAAGACATATTAGACACAATGAGTTATTGTTTTATGAGAGTAATAAGTAATATTTTGAAGATTCATTTTCCACCCAACAAATTATTTCCATCTCTACAACATCTACAAGTTAGCATAGAACTACAGTATGTATTAGACTGTTAATCAATATTCTTTATAGTATTTAAACCTCTTTTGTTAATACAAAGATACACTTATCCTTTTTAAGTTAAATCCTTGCACTTCCAGAATATCTCTGCCTCTCTCTCCAATATGCTACCTTTTCTCTACATCCACTTTTTTCTTCCTTAATGGAGGAATGGGTATTTTTTAAATCTATAGCTCTTTACTGGATTCTGAAAACTTCTCTGAGTAAATGGCTGTGATCATTGTGTCTGTTTTTACACCCTAAAATCAGCCACCCGTTCTTTTAATTATCAAATACAAGATATCAAATTTGGATAATAATACTACTGCTAACCTCCTGTTTTATATCACACAAGCCTTGGAGAACTCATATAAAGTAATTGTGCACTCCTGCTGGTGATCTAAGGCTTATAAGGAGTACATCATGTGAAGTATTACCACATTTCCTGAAACATAGTATATTAATAATAATTAGAGCATTTTTCAGAGTGTTTTAATGAAAATTGTGCTAACTCTATGAAAACTCAAAATTACCTCTAAAGTTAAATTGAGGCAATTAAGATATATTCCAATATTCTCTTTTACATTTCATTTAAAATACTCTTTCTATAATAAGGAAGAGCACAAGAAAAGGAAAAAACAAATTAAAATCAGACATTGGATTAAATTGAATAAAAATAGATTTAAAGCCACTATGAAGTAGCATATATTATGACCCAGATGAAGAAAAATGTCCATGTTAGATAAGCCTGTCTTAAATTTAACTGATTTTGTAGTTGTAATGCATAGCATTGTTTTATAGTGACTGATCAGAGTCCATACACCTGAATTTAAATATGACTTCTTTTTTATTCTCCCTATTCATTATCTATCCCTCTCTACCATGGAAAAAAATAAGCTAAGGTAAATTCCGAAAAATTTTTTATATTTCCATCAGTATGTAAACAGGAACTAGATTGACTTCTTGGTGTATGTGTGTCTTTTGACTTTGATGGAGGCCCAACTTTTCCCATAAATTAAAATGATAATAAAGAGATGGAAGTAGGACAAATGACAGTTCCATAAACGATTTCCCATCTGGCAGTTCCTTTCCACTTTGGTCTGACTTGCTTCATTTGCTGTTAGAATGTGTCATATACAGCACAGTGATATGACCATGTTATGTTTCAGAAGAAACTTTACCTGGTCAAGATACTCAGTTTCTATGGAAGCATGGTGGACATTTTCAAAATTGTTGAAAATTTGCTCAAAACTATAACTGAAAAATTCCAGATACAATCATCTTTTCCCTCTCCAAATCCAGATCTCTGTTTATTTTTCTTCTCATCAGAACCACTTCAACGTACAATCTTTCCATTTCATTAGCTCCTCTTTGTTTTACGTAATGTGATTCTTTTAATATTTTTAAGTGCTTCTTTTAAGAATACTTCATTTCATTTCGTATTGTATTTTATCTTATTCAAAGTTTAGAGTAGTTGTGGATTTAGGATTTCACTTTTTATTTTGTTAAGGAGGCCATATCATGTATGTGTCAGTGTTCGGTTTAGGTTGTACTCTGATGTCTCGTTTGACATATTTTCTCCATTAAGACCGGAAGAATTTGCTGAGTGAGTTATCTTTCCTATATCTTCCTTATGATGTTCTATCTTGTCTAAGTCTAGTTTATGAGTGACTGTAGCTATGGTTTAATCCCTGGAGATTTTGAATGCAAAGACATTAGCATCTGTAGACTTGTTAAGATCTCCCAAGAGGGACCACATGTACTAGGATATAGACTTTCGGAAATGTATTACTTGACCATTGAGATGTCACAAATTTGTCCCAGACTCAGCAGATGAAAAACAAGAAGACAGAATCCATGGTTAGTAACCTAGTATCTAAAAGGACATGTCACCATTTTGGCCATGTGATATTGGTAGTACAAACTAACCCTGGTACAATGTAGATGGACTCTTTGACTTAGTATCAAAAATATTATGCCTACCAAGTATTTTAGTGAAACTTCCTGTTCTTCAGCCCCATGTTGCATTCAAGCAGAGATTGTTATATTCATTTAGAAAACAGAAGATGAAAGAGGATCAGTAAGGGGGCTAAGAGCCCATTCTCCTTTCATTATACTCAATTTTCATTACCTGGGGAAAAGGACCGATCTGCTTTGAGACAGTGTTTGGATTTCTGAAAGAAAATGTTGTACATTTTTCTCTAAAACTTTCTTCCATTTATTTTTTCCCTCCTTGGGCACAATCATTGTTCTTACAGCAATAGTAGCCTTTTATTTTCTCATATAGAGCACTTAAAGCCTTAAAATGAGAATCAGACAAGTAATTTTTTAAAAAAGTTTTCGTCTTAGTACATTTTTCAAATCAAAAAGCACTTTCTCCACTGTGATTGACACTATGCAGAAAGGTAGTATGGATTTTATCTTCCAGAAGATCAAAATATTTAGACAAAACACAAGAAATAGTTGCAGCTATCCACATTTGTTCATCTTATTAATCCCCCTCCTTCAACCTAGTAAATATATTTTTACGAAAATGGAAAGTGGCTTTTCAACAGGTCAAAGCATATTGTGCACCTATCTTTTTCCTGTAGTGACAGGGGAGGTGTATCTGGATGAATAAAAACAATGGGATGTAGGTTAAATGTTGAATAAGGAATAGCAAAATACTTCAAACTGACAAGTAGGCTTAGATACCTTGTCCACAGTCAGCTTCTGCTCATTTCTGGTATATCACAATCAACAGATCAGCCCCTGGCGCTGAGGCCATGTCTATAGTCACTAACACCACAAAGCTGTGTCACACCTTGAGTCAACATTTCAACGCTGGGGATGGACTAATGCCGTGTGGCGGTGGGCTGCCTACTCCTGAAGTGGACTTATGGTCCAAATTAGCCGTGCCCAGCCACAGGTGATTCTAACTAGGAAATTGATGAACTGAGGCACGTGTTTCCCCCAACACCAAGGCTTGTCCTAAGACTCCGCTCACTGGCAGGCCTGACCTGGGGGCCGCTGGGATCTGACCGGTGTGAGGTCACCAGCCCAACCCGAAGTTCCACAGCAAAGTCTTGTGCTTACTATTGCATCCTGATTCCATTAAATGGGATCCCGCTCAGTTGTTGTTTTGTTCTGCCTCCTAAACTTGGTCATTTCTATAGAAGCAATTGCCAGGATATTGATTGTCAGGAGGGACCTCTGCTTAGCATTGAATCAACCAAATTCTGAGCATAATATATTTCTCTATTTAGGTCTTCTTGCATTTTTCTAGTAATATGTAAAGGCATTGTATGTGTTTATTAAATTTATTTCTAAATATTTTTATATTTTAATACTATTGTAAATGGATTTTTAACTTCATTTTCTAATTATTGCAAAGATAGAGAAATACTACTTATTGTTGTAGTTTGACTTCATAGCCTGTCGCTCTCTCACATTTGCTTATTAGTTGTACATTTTTATAAGTTTCTTATCATTATCTACAAGCATGATCACACGGTATAAACATGGAAATAATTCATCTTTGTCCTAGCGACTTGGGAGTTGCAAGCTTGAGGCCAAGCTGGACAACTCAGTGAGATCCTGAGAATGTAGTTCAGTGTTCCCTAGGTTTAATACTTAGCACTACATTTTTTCTATGTTCTCATGATGTTAAGTTTATAATACTATGATAAGGAAATAGAAAAAATATTTAGGACATTTAGACAAAGAAATTAGAAGTAGTGTTTTTGCAGAAGGCCAGTACTCTACTAACTCTGGAATTGAGGAACTCCCCCTCCAATCCTTTTATCCAAGCTAGTTCCCTCGGACCTTTAAATGTCAGATTTGGGTGCAGAGGATAGAGGAATAAAACTACTATAGAACATTTGACAGACTACATGTCAAATGTATTGAATCTTGAAATGTCAAATGAATCTTGAAATTAATAGAGATTGGAGGTTTGCTCAAGCTTGTCCTGAGCTGTGAAATTCCTCTACTTCAATTAGGTCGATTGTCTTTCCCTCAAGGGCTTGGAACTAAAGATATCTTACTGTTGGGCGAGAATAAGGTAAGGAACAATGAAAGGTCTCAGATTTAGACACAAAACCAGGAAATATCCTGGATGCCTGTCCATGACTGAAGAGAATTTTAATTACTATCGATTGCTGGAATTGCTGCAGTAAAGAGCTTTAGTATTATGATGATTATGACTGATGAAAGGTGGGAAAGAGTGATCGCAGACTAAGGGGAAGTATTGTCTAGTTGGGCACGGCAATCTATGAAGTGACTTTTTTGTACCTTGTCTTAGGCTATTAGGTTACCCTAGAAATAGACTCTGAAAGGAATTCTGAGAGAACATTTGCACACAATGGTTGGAAGCTGCTCTTGTGAATAGCACCTCTAAAAGAGGAAGAGAAGAACTAGAGGGAAAGAAAGGTGGAACTCATACACAGTTCTGAAGTAGTCTTTCAGAATTGTGTGTAATTAAATCAAGGTAATTAACTTTGCACTCCTTCACCAATGAGCCATCAACTGTGAGTTTCGCCAGACAATGATAGGTAACCTTGGGCTAGGTAGGACTTCCGGCCAATGTCAGTTTCCACAGAGACTCAGCTGTGAGCTGACAGCAGCCAGCAGTTCTCTGGCTCTGGAAAGAGGCACGGCAGTCCCAGGCAAGGAGCTGGTTGGTATACCACAGTACCCTCTATAAAAACCAAAACAAGTCATATGCTTTTGTGAGATATCCAAGGTATTTTCAGGCTAGAAACAACTTTAAGGCATTTCATATTCTTTTGATAATAGGAATTTTTAAAAGAGTATCACAATGCTATTATAAAATTTAGTAAAATTAACAATTCCCTAATATTACCTAAGATCAAGTCCATGTTATAATTTCCCCAGTAATCTCAGAAATCACATTTTATATTTATTTGTTGATTAGGACCCCAGAAGACAGGGGAGTTATATTGTTCAAATAAGTGTGAACATTCATTGATTTTTAAATCAATTAAAAATAACCCTAATTCTGGAAAGTTTTTCTCTAAATCATTCATTTTAACTATTGAACAATGACCATAATTATTAGGCTAGGTTCTCTTCTTGATCATTGTTTTAGTAACAATTTTTAAATAGGTAACCACCTTCAATATAGTTCTGACTTTATTTATCTCCAGCTAGTGACCACAATGTCAACCATGAAAAATAAATGTCTGACCTATAATTTCTAACAATGATGCTGCTGCTTAATCACAAAACTATTCATTGACCACCTTTTCATAGTAACTACTCCCCCTTATATAGATATTATAAAACTTTAACTTTGATTAAAATGCCCTGGAGAGATTATCATTTTGTTTTTCTGTTAGGCTGACCCATTCCCTGCTCCCAAGTGACTACCAGTTCTGGGAAAGCGGCCCTGCAGATGGGGTGCAAAGTTCCAAAACCTTGCTCATACAAAATGCCTGCGCACTCAAAGAGCAAGCCCTGTGTGCAGCAAAAGCTGTATATAAGGCCTCCTGATCCGAGTGCCAAGAGGCCACGGTCCGGCAGAATTGCTTCTGACAATAAAGCTTCATGTCTGGCTAGCAGCTGTCAGCCTTGGTTGTTTGTCTAAGCGCCAAACGCTAACATTTTCTATTTAAAATTGTCTAATTTCTAACCTACCACACTCCTATGTCCCTTTGAATAAAGTTGTACATTCCTGAAATATGATTGTTGTCAGGGCTGGGAATTTAGCTCAGTGTTAGAGTGCTTGCCTTGCAAGCACAAGGCCCTGAGTTCAATCCCCACCACACACACACACACACACACACACACACACACACACACACACACACACACACACACATATATAGATAGATAGATCGTATATATGTGTATATAAATATATATATATAATGATTGTTGTCATCTAAGAAGGCCCTTAGGATTATCATCTAGCATCATTCTATGTTTTATATTCTGCAATGTTATCTACAGAATTTGTGGGAACCATGAATATGGTTGAGATTTAAATGGTGAAAATCAAACTTGTGAAGAGGGCTGAAAAATTGAAACTAATATATGCATTCTGAAAGTTGAAATCTCTTGTAATTAATGTTACTCTAAATCTTTTGAAGAAAAATTATACTAGCAGATGAAAGCATTCTAGAACGTTTATGAAAGTCATCACCACACCTTCTAAATACATCTTAACCATACATTTTAACTGTAGCTTTATCCATTTTCAGTTTTCTCCTTTGTCAATTTTCTTGACCTGTTCTTGAACATAAAGTTTAAACTTTTTCCAGTTGAAATTAACATATTAATTGTAAAACTATTTTGTCACATAACTATCCATATATCCATATTTCAATCTAGGTTTTTTGCTCGACTGTTTTTAATGGGACTGGGGATTGAACCCAGGGGCTTGACACTGAGCTACATCCAAGCCCTTTTTTATTTTTTAGTTTGATACAGGGTCTTGCTGAGTCACCCAGCCTAGGCTCAAACTTGTGATCCTCCTGCCTCAGCCTCCCAGAGTGCTGAGATTACACTGAGGTATATGCTACCATGCCTGGCTTACTATATTTTTGACTCATTATAAATTAAAGTACAGACATCTGTATGTCCACTACCACCACTTAAATACTTTACTACACATAGGAATATCTTTTTTTAAAAATTTTTTTATTTAAGACAATCATGAAATTTATCTGGAACCAGAAGAGACCAAGAATAGCAAAAACAATTCTGGGCAACAGGAATAAGGCAGGGGGCATCACAGTCCCCGACTTGAAATTATATTATAAAGCTTCTGTGATAAAAACAGCATGGTATTGGCACGAAGACAGTCCCAAGGACCAATGGAACAGGCTAGAAGATGCAGAAATAACTCCAAACACACTCAAATATCTCATCTTCGACAAAGGAGCCCAACACTTTCACTGGAAGAAAGATAGCCTCTTTAACAAATGGTGCCAGAAAAATTGGCTTGCCACATGCCGAAAACTAAAACTAGATACATGTCTCTCACCATGAACTAAGCTAAAATCAAAGTGGATCAAAGATCTAAACATTAAAACATAAACACTAAATCTCCTGGAGAATAAAATAGGAAGAAGTCTCGAAGACATACGGGTTGGAAAGAATTTATGAACAGAACTCAGACTGCACGGGAAACAATACAAAGAATCAATGCTTGGGAGCACTTCCTATTAAGAGGAATATCTTATTATAGTTCTTTTTTCTTAAGGTTAAACTTACTTTCAATGCACAAAGATTAAACATCAAATGCACATGGTTTAAAAATAAGTTCCAACAGTTTGTGTACTTCTCCCATCTCACTCCCTAGTAAGATGTAGAATATTGCCATCACCCTTCAGGCCCCTTAGCAGTCAGTTCTCCCCCAGATCTCCCAGAAACAACCACTGATCCTGCTTTGTTCTATGAGAAAGTATTTGGTCATAGGCTAAGAGTATGTTTCAGAAACTGCCAGAGATTTCTCCACAGTGGTCGTGCCATTTGGATGGCAGTTTCACACAATCCACTTTCTAGCTAACATTTCATCTTAAGAGTTTTAAATTTAGTTATTCTCCTTTGTTTCTGCTGGTGTCTTTTTGTGGCTTTAATTTACATTTCCCGATAAATAGAGATATTGAGTACTTTTTGTATACTTATTGACTATTCATTTATCTTCCTCTGCAAAGTATTTTGAAAAATTTTTACTCATTCCCCTTTTTACTACTGAGTCATAAGATTTCTTTTACCTTTTGAATAGCAATCCTTTGTGCATTTATTCTGCCCTGTATATGTGCTCATTTTACTAATGGTGTTTTTGTTTGTTTTTGGTTTTTTTTTGTGGTGCCGGGGATCAAACTCAGGCCCTTGTGCTTGCAAGGCAAGCAATCTAATCACTGAGCTAAATCCCCAGCCCCACTAATGGTGTTTTTGTTAAGCCAAAGTTTTTAATTTTGATAAAGTGTAATGTATAATTTTTTTTAAAGTTATTTTTTCTGCTTCCTGTTGAGGAAACATTTGCTTAATAAGTTGTGATGATTCTCTTCTGTTTTTTCAAAGTACTTCATATTTTAGATTTTGTGTTTAGGTCCCTGATCCACCGGAATTAATTTGTGTGGATGTGGTGGAGGATAGAGGCTGATAGTTTTTTTTTTAAAAAACATGAACATCTATTTATTCCAGGATCTACTGTTGAAAAGATAGTTCTTTTCCCCATTGAATTACTTTGCATGTGTGGCTCTACTTCTGTGTGCTTTATTTTCTTGTATTGATCTAGTTGCTGATCCTGCCTACTGATTTGTCTTTATTGTTTTAGCTTTATGGTAAGCCTGAGAATCAGGCATTCCTTAAACTTTATTCTTGTATAATATTGATATGATATTCATGATTGTTTATAATTCGATGTGAAGTTCATAATTATATCTTTAATTTCCCCAAAATTACTGCATGATTACTATGGTGATTGCCCCTACTCTATAGAGAAAGAACTGCATCTTAACTATATTGAGTCTTCCAATCAGTTATTACATGTCTCTTCATCTATTTGCATATATGAGTTTCTTTCACCAATATTTTGTCATTTACCAGTGTGGAGAATTTTAATGCTCTGTCTGAAACTTCTGCATCTTTTATGTGTTTTTGCACAACTACAAGTAGAATTATTTTTCTAATTTTATTTTTCAATTAGTAGCTGCTATTATGAAACAATACAAATTTTTTTTATATATATTTGCCTTATGTCCCCCAATCCTCCTAAATTATTTTTTTGGTCTCTAGTAATCTGAAAATTCCTTAAGATTTCTGCATATTACGATGAATGTGATCACTATGCATACAATGTACCAATACATGTTCTTGGAAATAAAATTAAAAAAAAAAGATTTCTGTGTAAATAATTGTCATTTGCATATAATGGTAGTTTCACTTCCTTATTTCTGATTCTTAGACCTTTTGTTATTTTATTTCTTACCTTATTGCAATGGCTTCAACTTCCAGTGTAATGTTAAGTAGAACTTTTGAGAGTGGGTATCATTACCTTGTTCTATAATTTAAGAAGACAGTGTTGCTATCTCACTATTGAATGTAACGTCAGCTGTAGGGTTTTTACAGATGCCTTAATCAGCCTTAATCATACCAAAGAGCTTTCTGTTTTGGTTTTGGGGTTTTTTTTTTTTTTTTCTTACCATGCAGAGATGTTGAATTTGCTGTTATATATTTTTCTACATCTACTGAAATAGTCCTAAAGATTTTATCCTTCATAATCTTACTAGAATGAATCACTAGGATTTATTTTTAAATGTTACATTATTCTGACATTTCTGGAATAAAGCTTATGTGATTGTGATATCTCGATGCATGCTATTATCTTTAAGACTTTTTCTTCTAAAGTTCATGAGTGTTTTGGTTTACAATTTTCTTTTTGGAATCAGTGTGTCATTTTTTGGCATTAGGTTTATGCTGCATTCATAAACTAAGTTTGGAAACATCTCCTCCTTTTCTGTTTTAGGAGAGTTTTTGTAAGATCATTTCTTCCTTAAATATTTGAGAAAATTCTTCAGTAAAGCTATGTTGGCAAGGAGTTTATTATATGGAAAGTTCCTCACTCTGAATTTAAATTTTTGATAGATGTAAAAATATGTAGATTTTTTAATAGTACATCTTTTATTGTTTTTTAGTATGTTGTACTTTTGAAGAATTGGTCCATTTTGTCTAATTATTAACTGTTGCATGAACTTGTTCGTAAAATGGTATTATTGTCTAGTTATTTTCTGTAGGACCTGGTTTTAACTCCTCTTTAGTTACTAATAATGGTAATTTATGTGCTCCCCTTTATAAAAATTTGATCAAACTAGCTAAGAATCTATAAATTTTGTTTAAATCTTTGGAGAACCATTTTTTTAGGTTCCTAAACTTTTTCCATGGTTTATATGCTTCCCGTTTCAATGATACTTCTCTAATTTTTATACTTAGGCCCTTCTACCTATTTTGGGTTTGCCTTTTTCATTTTTTAATTGAATCTAAAGGGTGACCAGATTATAAAACTAAGTTCTAGAAAGTAAAATAATATACCAGAATAAAAGCACCTTGATAATGAAAAAGTTAGGACTTGAAGGTAGGTCTAATTGCCTTCAGTTCAGTGTTCCTTTCCTTGTACCGTGTTACTTACTTCCTCTTCCCTCTCCTGTTGTACAACCTTAAATTACTTAGATGTTTCAATTTGTTCCCAAGGATTGTGAAAGGTAAAGACCTCTTACCTAATACAGAGGACTCAGTACTGTTGTCTCATCAAAAGATGCCTAGCTAATAAAAACATTTTATAAATGATTAAGACTGCCCTGGAAATATTTTGATTGTTGAGAATTAGAAAAGTGACTCCATAATTTAAAAGCCAAAAATGTTCTCAGGTTAGTAACAATGTAGATCTATTTCTAGCAATGCTGGGTGCATACAGCGACTTATCCAGATCAAAATATCACGAAAAGACCTGTATGGAAAGAAAAGGGAAGCTAAATGATTTCTTTAATCATAAATTCTAGTTACATAAAAACTATATGCCACTTCATAATTGTCAAGAAAATGTTGTCATGCCCATTATAAATTGTACTTTAGTATATTTTTATGATAAATCTTGTGTTATGATATTTTCATCAAATTTACCTTTGGCTGCAATGCTAAGAATGGTTGTTTGTGTTTAGGAATATACGCTGATGATACAAAAGTTGATTCAGTATAATAAGCCAGTGAAGATAAGTTAGTTTTAACTGGCATAAATGATACAAAATGCTTGCCACTCTCCTGGCATAATGTAAGTACTTAAAGAATAATAGTTTATCACCCCCTTTCTCTTTACCATCTTAACTGTATTTCTGAGGCTTCAGTTATTCCATTCGATTTTATAACAGGTAGAATATTTTTGGAGGGTGTCAGGGATCAAACTCAGGGCCTTGTGCTTGCTAGGTGAGTCCTTTACCACTGAGCTAAATCTCCAAACCCCTAACAGGTATAATAATAACTGTAAGTTTATTTTTTTATAATATGTCTATGCATCATTTAGCAGTGATCTTTTAAACTTCTGTTTACAACAGAAATTTTTAATTTTAAGGAGCTATAAATCTATTCTGCCAAGCAAGCCTATTTTCAATGTTACAGTTAAATGTGAGCAGTTTTTATGTTTTAGAAAGATTAATGGTTCTTAATGATTAAGTACAGATTTTAACCCTCAGGAGTACATTCTAATATCTTAAGTGATTCAGAATCCTGAAATTTATAAGTATAAAAGAAAAGGGGGAAACATGAAAGAATGGGAAAATTATAGAACTAGGAATAAGTAGAATTATATTCAAGGTCTGATCTGACATTATTTAGAGGTGTATGTATCCTAGTAGAAATTACTCAACTTTTATCAGCTATATTTTTTCTTTAGAAAATTTTTTTCTTTAGAAAAAAATATATGTGACTCATAATTACTAACTCTTAGATTCTATCCACCCATATAAATAAGTAGCATTATAAGTCACATCAAAATCTTGAAATATGAGATAGTAAGTGAATCAGTAGAGAAATAAGACTTGCATTTTATCTATCAACAGAATTTGAATATTTACTCTGAATTAATAATAAACTTTATCTGTATGATTCACCATAAATACAGCACACAATGTTGAATGGAGAAAAAGTTGTATAAATTTATTTATATCTATAAGTATAAAAATGAGCGCATTGTTCATATATTTTTAAAAGAACAGATATAAGTAAGACAGTTTTAAATATCATATAGCAGTGGTGGCAAACCTGTGGCACGCGTGTCGCAGTGTGCTGTTTGTTATCATTGACAGCTCTGAAAGGTTCTCCATTACTGGTATGTAGTATCTTCTGTTACCCACACAGAATCCTTTGTATTATGTATCTACTGTATACACTGTGTACTGTGTCTCCCTTGTATCTTTTTAGAATGAAACTAAATATAATCAAATGTTAACGTTTGTTACTTTTGGGTGATGTGTACATAAGTTTATAGAGATGATACTATCTTTGTAGCTTTCAAGTTTTTAATAGCAATTAACATAAAATAAGAGGTAAAATTGTAGTAAAAAGAGAGTGGAATAGTCTTGGTGGTTTTGATGGAAACTGATTAGAGGAGGATGATAGGTCAAGAAGCTTAATTCTCCGGAGTCCCGTCACACACAGCCTCAAGTTAGTGACTCTTGGAGCACACTATTAGATGATTTTAGGGTGGGATGACAGATGATTACAAAATGGAGCCAAAATCCTTCAAGTGCATCTTTGTGTAAGAACATGTCAAAATAGATACAGAAAGAGCAGTAGGGCATCTGTCACACTATAAGTGTTAACTGTTAATAATTTATGGCTATTATTGTAATTGGTAAATTTGTACATTATTTTTATTAATGTATATAAGGTATTAATGTATATAAGGTATAAATAGCTGTTTATATATTTCCATTATCCATTGGAAATTGGGTGAAGGGTGAAGTTCAAGAGTTAGAAGAGTTTAGACACACAGAGCCACTTGCTAGCCTGGCAGCAGCAGCCTTCAGTGTAGGAAATACTTACTCTTTCACCAGAGAGTTCCCTGCCTTGTTTGTCCTCCAGAGTGTCTGCCTGCAGTGACTGGGAAACATTCACCTGGTGTTGGCCACTTGGATTCTTTCTCCTTCTTAGTTTATATAAATAATCCTGTTATGAAAATTCTCATATAAATTTTGTGTAGAAATATGTATTAATTGCTCTATGAGCAGAATAGCGAGTTTCATAGTAACTCCTGTTTATTCATTTGAGGAACTTGTAAACTGTCTACCCAAATGACTGCATTGCTTTGCATTTCCACCAGCATTATATGAGGATTGTAATTTCTCCACATTTTTATCAACCCTTAATGTTCTGTCCTGTTTGCAGTAGCTACACTAGTAATGCGAAGTGGTAGCTCATCATAGTTTTAATTTGTATTCTTTCAGTAGCTAATGATAGCGAATATTATTTTATGTGCATAATGGTTCTTAGTATATATACAGTATTTCAAAAAATGTGTTTAGATTTTTATATATTTTAGATGAGGTTTTCCTTTTATTATTGCATTCTAAGGGTCCTTTTTATATTCTTTTACATATAAACAAACTTTGTGATGATGCTTGTACGACATGAATATATTTTTTTCAGTTTTTATTTTTTATTAGTATATGTTTATATTACATAATGATTACAGTTCTTGTGGGGAGTTGATCCATGTATATTACACATTTCAATTCTTTTTTTTTTAATCCCCTGTCCTTTCCCTTCCTCCCCCCTCCCTTCATCTCTTGATCTCCTTCCTATTTCAAAAAGGTCTACCTTCCTACTTCCTATTATCTGTCTTTTATCTTGGTCTTTATTTATATTTTTTGTTTCTCATATAAGAGAAACCATATGATCTTTAAGCTTGTGTGTCTGATTTGTTTCACTTAATGTTATAGTTTCAAGGTGCATCCATTTTCCTATAAATGACTCAAATTTATTCTTTTTATGGCAGAATAGTACTCCATTGTGTATAAATACCATAATTTCTTTATGCAGTCATCTCTTGATGGACGTAGACCACTTTCAAGGTTTGGCTAAACATAGGTATACACAAATCACTGTAAAATGATATCTTTAACTTTTTCAGGAAGATACCTAGGAGAGGGATAGCTGGATCAAATGGCATTTCTGGTTTTAGTTTTTTGAGGAATCTCTAATGCAAAACTTTTATCAGCCATATCCTTTGAAAACATTTTCTCCTATAGAGCAGGTTGTCCTTTCTCATTTTTTTGCCATTATTTTCAGTGCGAAAGTTTTTAATTTTGTTGTACATAGTCTAATTTGTCTATTTTGTCTTTTTATCATTTATTCTTTGTGTGTCACATGTAGGAAACCATTGCCCAACCCATGAAAATGTAGATTTATCAGTATGTTCTACTGAAAGGCTTTTGTTTTGCATCTGTTAGATTTAAATTTATGACCAATTTTGGAATAACTTTTGTATATGGTGTGAAGAAGTGACCCTATTTGTTTTTGTTTAGCATGTGGCCGTCCAGTTCTCCTAAAAGCGTTTGTCAAGGAGACTATTCTCAGCGTTCAGTTGTCTTGACACCCAAGTGTACAGTCAGTTGAGCCTAAATGTAAGAGTTTATCTTTGGACACTTAATTCTAGTTGATCTGAAAATTTGTCCTTATGCCATTGCCAAATTTTAATGATTATTGTTGATGTGTAGTAAGTTTTGAAATAAGGAAGTATGAGACTCCTAGATTTGTTCTTATTTTTGAAAATTGTTTAAAATAACAATCTTCTGGGCACTTTGTGTTCCTTATATTTGCGTATGAGTTTTAAGATCAGCTTGTCAATTTCTGCAAAAAACAAATAGGGATTGATAGAGATCAATCCCTATCAATTGCCAACACTATTGCCAACTTAGTGTCTTGTTTTCTGATTCATGAACATGGAATCTCTTTCCATTTATTTGGATATTTTTAATTTCTTTTAATAATATTTTGTTGTTTTAAATGTATGTGTTAAACTTCTTGTGCAAAACATATACCTCATTTATTCTTTTTATGTTGCTATAAATTGAATTGTTGGGTTGGGGATTTAGCTCAGCAGTTAGAGTGCTTGCCTCGCAAACACAAGGCCCTAAATTTGATCCCCAATGCAAAAAAAAAAAAAAAAAAGAATTGTTTTCTTATTTTCAGATTTCTGTATTTCATATATTCAACTTTAACTTTGCTGAAATTTTATTCTAAAGGTATTTTACATAGGATTTTTTTATATACAAAATTATGTTATCTCTGAATACAAATAGTTTTATTTTTTCCTTTCTAATCTGAATGTTTCGTATTTGTTTAGTTTTTTATTAACTAACTACAATGATTGAAACTTCCATTGTAATCTTGAATTGTAATGATGAAAACAGATCTCTTTTTGTTCTTAGTTTTAGCATGATAGCAATCATTCATTAACTTTCTGATTAAATACAGTGTTACCTGTGGTTTTTTTGTAGGTGCTTTATATTAGGTTAACTTTCCTTCTGCTCCAAATTTATTGATCTTTTTAATCATGAATGAGTATTGGATTTTTATAATTCCACTTATTTTTGCCTCTATTGTGATAATTATATAGTTCTCACTTTCTGTTCTGTTAGTATAGACCATTACCTTAGTTCATTTGTGGATGTTAAACTAATCTTGCATTCTGGGGATACTCCTACTTGGCCTTGGTGTGTACCCCTTGATTCACTTTGTTAGGTCGGAGTAAAACCAGCACCATCGAGTGAACTGAAAAATATTCTCTTCTGTGTTTGTAAGAGTGTGTAAAAGATTATTTCTTTTTTAATGTTTGGCCTTGTGCGAAGTTTTAAAATTTTTATTCCATTTTATCATTCATTATTGGCCTATTAAGATTGTCTCTTTTTTTTGAACCAGTTTGGGTAATTTGTGTCTTCCGAGGAATTTGGCTGTTCCATCTAAGTTACCTGATTTGCTATCATGTAGTTATTCATAGTATTGCCTTGTAATTCAATTTCTGTGAGGTTGGTGGTTATATCCTAGTTTTCTTACTGACGTATTTGCATCTGTTCTCTTTTCCATTACAGCATTTCACCAAAATGTTTGTCAATTGGGTGGGTATTTTCAAAGAACCAAAGTTTGGATTTATGTATATTCTCTGTTGTATTTTTATTCTCATTCATTTACTTCTGCTTTAGTCTGTATTATTTCCTTCCTTCTGCTTGTTTTGTGGTTTTTTTTTTTGTTATTGTTGTTTCTTAGGATAGAAGGTGACATTATTTATTGAGCTCTTTCATTTTTAATAGACATTTACAGTTATACATTTTACTCCTATCACTGATTTAGCTGTATGCCACAAATTCTTGTTTTGTTTTATTTTCATTTTCACTCATTGCAAAATATTTTCTGATTCTTCATTGAACATTTGGCTATTAATGTGATTAATTTCTAGATATTTGTCAGTTTCCCAAACTTCTTTCAGTGACCAATCCCCAGTTTAATTCTCACATGGTCTAAAACCATAGCTTCTATTATTTCCATTATTTGAAATTTACTGAGACTTGTTTTGTGGCTTAGCATTTTATTGTCTATCCTGAGAATGTTTCTTGTGTGCCTGAGAAGAATGTTATTCTGTTGATTAATGGAGTGTTCTAGGTATATTTGTTAGGCCTACTTGTCTTGTTGAATTGTTCAGGTCTTCTGCTTCCAGCTATTAATGTCTCTAATTATCATCGTTGATTTCTCTATTTCTCTCTTCAATTCTGTCAGTTTTGCTTCTTCTTAGCTTGCTCCTCTCAGCGTGCAGTGTCCATATCATGACCGAGCAGGAGCGTGGTCAGTCAGGACCCAGGTATGTTCAGCCCACAGCATCTGGGCTAGAGGTTTCCTCCTACAAGTGGCAGGTGGAGCGTATAGGTGTAGCCTTTCTTGTCTCATCTGCAGCACAGAGCTAGGAGACGGAAGAGAGGTAAGGCTGAGAAATACCAACAACCTTCACCTCCTCCAAGCTGCAGTATCAAGCTGAGGTGATACTGCAGCTTGAAACTGGGACTTGGAGGGAGAGAAAGTTTCTTTATTTTTGACAAAATGCATGGAGGATGAAGCTTTCTATGAGCTGGAAAGTGGGTATAATGGAGTAGGTCATGGCTCCAAGGCCAGACTCTCAGCTCTTATTGTTTGTAGACTTTCTTGAATGAGTGTTTCTCCACTTGGTGTATGAATTTAGGACAATTTTAAGAGAATACGAATAATTAATGATTGGTTTTTATAATTTTTGTGAATTCAGTTGTTTTTCGGGGGAAAGAGTCTGCTAAGCTCCTTAATTCTGCGTTTCTGTACATCCTGCTCTTCATCTCTTTTAAGATTCTGAAATACAATGATTTTTTTTCTTTGTGCTATTTCTTCCCTCACTTTTGTTTTACTTTGGTTGTCTAAGTAGATTATTTCGGTGCTATAGTAAAATGTAAACTGTGGGAGGTATATTCAATTAAGAGTTTCTTAGCATAGGGTCTTCGCCTGCCATTTCTTACATAGTTCATTAATACAGATAGTTTCATTAATATTTATGTGGGGTTTGCATCCAATAAAAATCTTAAATAGTATGCCACTTAACTCTGACTCTTGTGTAATGTGGATATACTAACCTCTGTGTGCTTCTTCAGACAGCGGTGTGAGGACAAACTCTTGGAGCTCTGGTATGCATGTGCAGTGTCTTATTACCGTGCTGTGGAGTTTGAAGCCAAAACTGACCTCTGATTCTTACCTGTGGTTAAAGCTAGAGCTAAGGAATCATTCTCAATCCAGACAGTGTACACCTCTGAAATTGTAGTAATGAGCCTGTTCGGTTTACTTCAGTTAGCCATGGCTCCTGTAGGCCTGCCGTAATCACATTTGGGTAGAAAGAATTTGCATGGTAGACTTGACTCCCTGGGCACAGATTTCTCCCATATCACGAGAGTCAAGCAGTGACTCGGGTTACTTGGCCTCAAAGAAAGAGAAGTCTCTGTATTTAATAAAGTCCCTAATTCAAACAAATTTGTAGGTGTTTCCTACTAATTCCAATATTTTTTGATATAGCACTTTCCCCAAATTCATATAATGGTAGCAGGCATGCTAGTTGGGAATAGAAACCTAACCAAGAGCTAAAAATGTGTAAGTAGAGCACCTTTTATCCTGAGAAGTCCATAAAATTATCTTGTTACTATGGGTTCTTGATATTATATTGCATTAACTCCGGAATATTAAAGGATCCTGGTTTTATTAAATAACTTAGCAATTCATGCTTAGTATTTAAAATTCATAAACATCAGATGTTATGTAACAAGTAAGAAACATTGTTCATCTTTCCTACTTATTTTCAGTGGGTTCTGTTCGCTCCAAATTCTGGAGTGATCTTTTTTTTTTAAACAGAACAATGTCAATTTAACAGAAAAGGAAAGCCACTGTACAGTTTCCCCGCCACTTAGAGTTATTTTTCTGGTGGAAGTTGCCTCAGAGTGGTGAATGAGGGAAGGAGGAAAGTTTGAAAGCTTTTTGGAAGTCTATATTTAATGCCTGATGCTATTTTAATGTTAGACCTTTTTGCTTACTGTTGTAATTGAATTCTTCAATGTAGAGAAACTCACCTCTAAAGCCCACTAACTTTTACGTGACAGGATAAGATCCTACTGTCCTAATGTTCCTCTACGCATAATCTCATCTAAATTTCTCATTTTGTATATAAAGACCCAGAAAAACCAACTGACTTGCCCCAAATCAGGCAGGTCTCTTGCCTTGAAATATAAAGATCCTCTTAGCTCATACAGCCGCCTTCTAGGAGAAAGAACTACCCCTAACATACGGACAGTGGTTGATGTTCATCCTACTTTTTCTTCTTCCTGGATTTCCCAGACTCCCCTGCCAAGGAAATAGATGTGAAAATGAAGATGAGGGTGCTTCATGTTTGACCTTCCTTGTATCTCACTCTGTGACCACTTTTTTTAAGTGGTAGAATCTCCAGAAACCCGAGTGACTTTTTGGAACAGAGCTCCAGAATGACTAGTTTTAGACATAGTGAAAAAAACACATTTTGTTGTGTTAATCCCCTGAGATTTGGGAGTCACTTTGTTACCAGCATATTATACAATATCCTTATTAATATAATTTTTAAAAATTCTGTAGGAAAAGAGGTCATATCAAGGTATTCTAGCATAAAAGAAGCAAATAATATGCTGAATGATTGGCTAATGAGGAGAACTAAGAAGGACACAGCATCTGTTCAGCCAGCTGATGAAGAGGAGAAAGAAGAAAGCATAAATGAAGGCTTTGAGGAGATTCTGCAGGTTTTTCTTTTTAGTTCAGTGGGTCACTTCTTTTTAGTTAAACACCCTCTGGCAAGCATAGGTAAAATTGACTAAATTCTAGTAGCTGTACGACACCGAGATAAAAGTACATGCATTTAGACTTGAGGATTCATCTTTTTAAAGAAAATTTAAAACTATCCACAAATAGTCTGAGAGAATCACACAGTGTAAAAGACATGGAGGATATTTACTGGCCTACTTTACAGTAGATCTTAATGACAATAACGTATAAATAATCTGATACCTTTAACATGACACAGTCATTTTTATGTTACAATAACTTTATTTTGTCTCGTTTGCATCGTTCAAATGCTACTTGGAGTGCACTGGGTTGTAGTGTTAAATAACCTACAAAAAAGTATAGAGGTGTGAATTTTAAGAAATGAGTCTTGCTCACCATAGTTTGCAAAGGAGAGCAAAACAATAGAATCAGGACAAATTTAAATGAAATATTCAACAGAATATGCCCCTAGTATAAAGAACTTTCATAAGATTTTTTTAATTAACCCCACTCCCAAAATGGGCCAATGAGTGCATAATTAAATACTAAATTTAATTTAAGGAAGTAACAGTCTTTGTTTGGCAAACAATGCTTCTTTCTCAGCAGTTTACACTTGATTTAGAGTGCCCGGATATTAACTGCTCTGTGATATATTAAAAACCATAAGTAATGGTACTTACTTTTAAAATTTACCCAAGAAGGGGTTGGGGATTTAGTTCAGTGGTTAGAGTGCTGCCTTGCAAGTATAAGGCTCTGAGTTCGATCCCCAGTGCCAATCAATCAATCGATAAAAAAAATAAAATTTACCCAAGTCATTTCCTTTCAAACGATATCTGCTTCCTTCCAGACACAGGAGAGTGGAAAGCATGTGAAAAGGACGGATTTATTTGTTATTTGTTGAAAGCAGGATACTTAGTGGCTAAATAGTACTAAATGGTGATTTCCCAGTTGTTGTTCTTTCTAGTTCCAATCAAGGAAGACTTCGAATCCAAAGTCCATAAAAACTGATGTAGTTTTTGTAAATGGTATTAGATGGGTTTCTTTTTCTTTGATTGTGATAATTTTTATTTGTTTTTATTTTTCAGTCTGAAACAGGAACATTCTAAACATTCTCCTTACCAAAGCTACTGTTTCTGTGACTTGAGATCCACCTACATGTACTTTCATCTCAGGAGCGCCTTTGTTTTCCCTTTTCTTCCAGTATTAGCTCTTACTGTGCATTTTCCCTCTGAGTATCTCTATTTGTCTATTAAGATGCACTTGAATTCCTTGTATCTTAAAACCAAATTTCTCACCAGTAGCTCTTGAGTGTATGGTACCCACTTTCTCAGGGTTTGAAATATTTAAGTCACGACAGAATGGTTTGTTGATTCATTTGTTTCCCTTTCTCCTCATAGCTCTCAATGCAAAATTGAGGTCATTCATCTCTGAATTTCTCTCCACTATCTCCTTTCTCTTCCCTTGAAAACCTCCACAATAGCTTCTTAACTCAAGGATGGTGGCTCTGTGGCTGGTCTCCTTCCTTCCTGTGACTTGGGCTCATCCTCCCCAAAGCCAGAGCATCTCTCTTAATTATTCCTTTCATGCAGCTTTTCCCCCAGGTAGCACACTAGCACTTCTTCTTTGCTTATAGAGTAAAATGGTCGCCACCGCAGAATCAAGGATTCACATAGATATCAGCCAAATCTGTCCTTTTACTGTCATCTGGGATACTTCTTAACAAAAATCACTCCTTTCCAGCCAAGCCAATCTGTTGATGAGCCAGCCATGGCTCCACTTTCTGATTTTGAGCCTCCTTTTGTGTATTTCTCACATTTAGAATTACCTCCCTTGAGCCCACCGGGTTGATTTTAGTGAGCTTTGGCTTCATTCCTGTTTCTCTTTAAGACTTCTCCCTTCATTCAGGATATATTTCATGGGTATCTATAGTGGATCCACCCTCTGCCTCTGATGGAAGTTGTTCTCCTTGATGGGAGCTGAGAGAAGTGTCTTTGTGTTTCCAGACTGTGCCCTGTTCTGTGGTAGAGTGGGAAGGGCACACTTCTTAACAAGTGCTCTCCGAATCTAGGTAGAACCTCACACTGTTTATTTTCTTCTTCCCTTGCCAGACCTCTAGATGAAAAATAGGTTCCTGGTACATTTTTGTGAAGAATAAACTATTCCTTAAACGAGGGCTTTCCCTGCTTAAGTATCTTTCTTTGTGAAAGAAAGAACAGACACATTACTGAGGAAACTGTAATTCTGGTCACTGCACTTGTATGTTTTTGGCCGCATGTTGTAGGCTAACTTTCTATACTCGTGACCTGTTGTGTGATCTTTGTAGAAAGACTAATGTCGGGCTGGGGTTTTAGCTCAATGTTTAGAGTGCTTGCTTTGCATTCACAAGGCCGAGTTCAATCCCTAGCACAAAACAAGACAAAACAAAACAAAAAAACAAAAAAACAAAAAGAAAGAAAGAAAGACTAATGTCTCAGTAGATGTGTGTTGGTTAATTTCCGGCATCTTAAGGATTGTGATTACAGATCTTGTGTGGGAGAATTATTTCCCATCCTCCTTTCTTTTTACATTATAAGAAATGTTCTTTGTCCTTGAGAGAAGGCAACTGGGAACATTGCTAATGTGCCACATCTGTCTCAGAATAACTTCCAGGCACGTTAAGTGTGCTTGTACACACCTCTGGAGGACAGTTTTAGGAAAGAAAATATTAGTCTCTTTCTTAAGTGATATGCATCTCTCCAGTGACACCCAGTAGACAGAGTTGCCCTTCCAGCCCTTGACGTGCCGAGAGGCATGTAAGAGAAGAATCGGGAGGTCTTATTACAGAGACTCAAAGTGATAGCAGATTCAGTCGCCAAACTTAAAGTCCCCTCTCAGTCACAGTAACTTAGGTACACATGAAGCCCAGAAGCAGCTGCCGGGTAGGCAGCGCACCCAGAACTAAGTGTCATCATGGGGACACGCTGCTCTGGGACTGGGATTGGACTGCAGGCCCTTTTGTGCTGACTGATGAATCTCTGCAGGTTGCCATTACCAATATCGTGCCACAGACTTGGGGACTAAAACAAAAATAAGAATGAATGCACAATTTGATTGCTAAGCTAAGGCACACCCATTAATCTCATATTATAACAGAAAATGAGTGCATGCAAATTAGTGCCGCTGTAACTTCAGGGTTTCCAGTTTCATCTGAGTTGTCTAAGTTGACTGACAGGTATATCACCTCTTTCTTCTAGTCATAATGGTTATCAGACCATTCCCTCCACACCTTCTTAAGTTTCCTTCTGCTCCTTACTCTCAGCTTGACTTGACTTTTTAACTTCATAGAGAATAGGGGCTGCTGTGTAGTAATTTCCTTAAATCCCGCCTTTCCATCCACTCTTGCTTAGACGGATGAGCTTGGTGTCGAAAGCCAGGTCTGCTCTCTGGTTCTGACGTATATTGACCAGCCACCTCTCTAGAATGCAGATTCTCCATGCTGCTGTGTATTAGAAAGCATCCAGATGCTTCTACAGAATGAATGTTGAGGGCCCACCGCTGGCCAGTGAAATCAGAATCTCTGAGGGAGAATGAGGCTCAGGTATCAGTAGCTTTTTTATGCCTCCCAGACGATTGTGTGAGACATCGGGCTAAAAACTCAAGAAGAACAAACATCTTGTGTGTATTCAAAATTGCTCCTCTTCAGCACTCTGCAGATCACCCGACTCAGAGTAAAGGCCTGCTGGATGTCTGGCTGGCCGAATGCCACTTCTCCTATGCTGGGTGTATATTCTGAGAGAGTTTATATGATCTGTCAACTGTCATCCTGTCTGTCCTTCTATCAGTCTCTCCCAGTCATGGTTTTCTTTTTGAAATCTGGCTTCTGCTCTCACTACTTCTCTCTGATTGCTCTCACCTGAGTCTCCTCAACTTCTTTCACTCCTTTCCCGCTAAGTCGTCTGCTGCGCTGACCCTGTGTTGATGACTTTTAAGTGTCCTGCTCTGCTGACTTCAGGGGCATTACAATGTTGGCTTTCTCCTCGAGGGTCCTCCACTAGTTCTCCTTCCTCTTCTTGCTCCTTAAATGTCACTATTCCCTTGTGTTCCATTTACTTTTCTTTTTACTCACCTTTTTTTTAAATTTTTTTTAAGTTTTATTTTAATGGTACATTTTAGATGTACATGGTGATAACATTCATCATAGGGGATTTGTACCTGTATGCGATATATCTTGTTGCTTCCTTTTTTCCCATTTCCCGCGCCTCCCTTCACCCCTTCCTCTCTCCTTATTTACAAAAGCTTTCTTTCCATTTTTTCCCTCCCATTTCTTATTCTTCTTGTCCCTCTGTTCCCTCCCCTCCCCCTCCCTCGTTCCCTTTTCCATTTGGACATTTTTCTTCCCTTTCTCAACAGGATACCCAGCTATTCCCCTTCTTGGTATCTTCCCAAAAGAACTAAAAGCATCATACCACAGCAATATGTGCACACCCATGTTATAGTGGCACAGTTTGTAATAGCTAAATCTTGGAAACAGCCCAAATGCCCACCAACCATGGAATGGATAAAGAAAATGTGGTTTTTTTATACAATAGAGTACTACTCTGCCATAAAGAATGAGAAGCTTGAGATATTTCTAGGTAAATGGATGTATTTTGAGACCATACCCTTAAGTGAAATAAATCAGACACACATGTTTAAATAGCACATTGTTTCTCTGATGTGAGAAACTGAAAGTGTAAATAAAGACTAAAATGTATTCACCTTCTTTTAACAGCATTTTGATTGGTTCTAGAGCTCCTTTGAAAATATAATGAAATCCATGGATTCCCGCCCCTCCCCCGAGAAAAATCAAATTGTGTATAAATACAAAAGTTGGCACTTCATTTCAGTAGACTTGTAGCCCCCTGTTGTTTTCCATGTTTATGAACAGGACACATACATAATTAAACTTAAGAAAACTAAAAAACATATATAAGATTAGTGGCAGGGGCTGGGGATTTAGCTCGGTGGTTAGAGTGCTTGCCTTGCAAGCGCAACACCCTGAGTTCGATCCTCAGCACCAAAAAAAAAAAAAAAAAAAAAAAAAAGATTAGTGGCAAATTTTCCAAGGAATGGGGATGGTGATTTATGAAAATTCTTGGAGTTAAAATGATGTGAGGATATGTTATGGTTTAGTTCTACACATCTTTCCAAAGCCACATGCAGTGGTAGGCAGGGCTTCGGGGAGGTGGTTGGATTATGAGGGCACCGTAGCTGACTTGCTTTTAGGAGTTTGACTCTGGTTAGAAGAAGTGGATCATTGTGGGCACGACCTAGAAGGGTACATCTCGCTTCCTGGCTCCTCTCTTGATCTCTTTGCTTCCTTTCCACCATGAGGTGAGCAGCTTTTCCTCTGCCATGCCCCTCTGCCGTGCTGTCCTGCCTTGGAGCCAGCTAACTATGGATTGTAACCAGGAGCTGAAATAAACCTCTCTTTTAAGTTGTGGACACTGGGTATTGTGTCCCAGTGGTAAAGTGACTAAGACATGATATCACATTTGTGTGCTTTTCGTTGGGTGTTTTTGCTGTCTGCAATAACCCAAAACTTAATGCTGAAGTGTTTTCTAGTGTTCCTAAGTGCAACAAGGCTGGAATATGCCCAATAAAGAAAATGCATGAGCTTGGCTAAATTCCATTTAGAAATGGCTTATAGGACTACTGGCCCTGAGTTCAGTGTTAATGAATCAAAAATTTATATTAAATAAAGCATATTTAAAAGAACACAAAGATATATATTGATTGGTAGAGGCAAATTTGTGACTGGAAGTTGACAAAAACCTAATTGTATATTTCCTCTAGAGAAAATTCTTCAGTATTAGCTAATACAGCATTCATAGCAATTTTATAGAACAATGACAAATAACTACATATAAAAGCTTGCATTATTAGTTTTTATAGCATGCTTTTATACAAATAATAATCACAGTATAAATGTATATACCATTATGACTATATTTGGCCTGTTTTACTAGTCCCATAGGTAAAGTGAAACAAAATTAATCTATAAAAGCTATAGTAATTTTTAAATTTAAACTCTAGAGAAGCACCCAACTACCCACCAAGCCATATTATAGTTTTTAGTGAAAGTAAGAAGCACAAACAGATTAATAGCTTATGCCTCGATTCCTAGAATTATTATGTTCATCTTTTCTCTAGTACATACTCGACCTCCGGAGTTTCAACCATTTCCCACTTAGAATCTTAGCAACCCTAACCCTAAGTATAAAATGCATTATGCCATTAAAAGCTAAACCTTATTATATTAATATGTCATGTATTTATGAAGCTTATGAAATATAAATCTTATGCTTATTATGATTATTATACTAGTTATTATAATGGTGGTTGAAAAACACAGTGAAGCTATTTTAAAAAAAAATTTGGCAATTTTATTCAGATGTTAATCTTTTTTATTCTAAATATGTAGGAGATTATTTGTTCATAAAATGAGAGAAATACTGATATAACACTGCTGATCCTTGAAAACATTGTGCTCAGTGAAATAAATCATTCACAATATATAGTACAAGATTCCATTGGAAGAAGACACCCAAAATAAGTAAATCTATAGAGAAATAGAAATTAAAATAATTGTGGCCTGCAGATGGAGGGGTTAGGAGGAAATAGGTAGTGATGCTAATGGAGGATGAAATTCCTTTTTTGTGGTATGAAAAATGTTCTAAAATTGATGGTAGTGATATGTGAATAGCCTTGTGAATATACTAAAAAATTAATTATATACTTTAAATGGGCAAGTTACATGTGTACTATATCTAAATAAATTGTAAATATTTTAATTAAAAAAGAAAATATGAATCACATTCTCAGTTTACTTGAACCTCTGACGTCAAACCTGAGAATTGCCACGACCATGCAAAGATTCAAGGCATGTTACTTTCTCAAGCTCTTTCTGCAAAGTCTACTAGATAAGTGCTTCACAAGACCAAACAGACTGCAGGGACATAAGTGTAAGGACAAGTGAAAATCACTAAGTGTATATTTACCTTTAAATTGTAAGACCAAGTAATAAAGACCAAGTAATAAATAAGATTACAGTTTTACATAGGCAATTTGCCAATACATTCTAGTTGTTCTGCCTTGTTTTGGCCTAACAGTGGACACTTTCACCCTCGGAAGTTTTCTGATTTAGATAATAAATTATTGGATGTTCTCATAGTAGCATGGGTAAAGGCTGTATGTGCTAATTGTGTATCTTCATTATGTTTCTAATGTAGCTATAATGAAACTAATTAATAATGGGGGCAAGTTGGGCAAGTTTGCAAAAAGTATTAAAACAGTACTTGCCCTTCACATGGTGCTGGTAGTTAACGGACATCAATTTCAATTAGAATGTGATAGGTGAGAAGAAGAAGGAAAAGAAGAGATCAATAAATTTAGAGTAGGAAACCAACAGAAAATGTATCAGTCTTTGGGTTCCATAGCTGTCCTCGTCTCCACTATTGAGCACATTCAAATCTTGCTGTTTTAGTGGTTCTTTCCCATCTGCTCATGTTTCGTGGTATCAGATGATACATTGTCATCAAAGTTTATTGTAATGCTCTGTAATTTTGGTTTATCTTATTTGCTGTTTCTGTAGGGGGAATTGTAGGAAATTTAAAATGTACGCTGCAGCCACACCTTCTCCCCCAAATCTCTCCAAGTAACATTGCTTGCCTTCTCCTCTTTTTCCTTCATCCTTCAGTTCAGAACAGCCTCCAATAGATTGCCAAGAAAGACCTTTTGGGAAGCTTTTGTTTTGTTTTTATATCCCTAAAATATATTTTACCTTCACATTCAATTGATAGTCTAGCTAGGTAGAGAACTCTGGTTAAAAATCTATTTCCTTGAAAGTGGTGAAAGTATTTAGTTTCTATTTTGCTTGCAGCAATTCTTCAGTCTATTGTGGTCGTGGTCTTCAATCTGTTGGGTGTAATTCATCTTACTGCCATTGATTTTGTTCTCTGAAAGTTTTAATTCTCTTTGTTGCCATGACACCTGTCATTATTCCCAGTAGAGAGAAAACAAAATAAAAGTATAATAAGTTGTTTAAAGATAGCACAAGTAGTAATCTGTACTACACGGATTGAATCTGGCTTTGAACCTCACGTTCTTTGTACTGTACTACATCACAACAAAGTTAAAATTGATAACTTCAAACAAGACTCCAAATACTAATAACACTACCATTTACTGAGTGTTGAGACAGACCCTGAGCTTGTATAGATAAAGATGGTGTCTACGGGTTTCACACTTCTCATACTTTATCTAATTTCATCCTCTCAGAAACCCTGTGAGACAGGTCCTAGTCCTAATGTAGAAATGAGAAATCTGAGCCATAGAAAGTAAGAAGACCCTCTAAACAAACTGAACATCCTAGACAAGGTTTTGGTAAATTTTTCCAAAAAAGGGGGAAGTTAGTAAACATTTATTTTTTTCTTTTTTCTTTTTTTTTTTTTAACAAAGAACATGTATTGGTACATTGTAGATAAACATAATGATCACATTCATCATAGTTAATTTGTACCTGTACATGATGTATCTTGGTTTTTAGTAACTATTTTAAACTTTGCATGAAACACAATCTTTTATATTTATTCAAGTCTGCCATTGTAGCATGAAAACTACGATAGATACCATGTGTAAAAAATGAACATGGTTATCTTCCAGTTAAACTTTGTTTACAAAAGTAGACGAGGAAAAAAAAAAGTAGACGATGGGATTGATGTGACCTGTGGGCCATAGTTTGTCTATACCTGCCTCAGATAATTAAAATTTATCTGAACACCAGGGTGAAGTGAAAATCTGCTCCAGCCAGAAAGAGTATTGAGAGTATTGCGCTCTTAATACTAGGCAAGCACTCAAGAAAAGCACAGGCATTTCAGAGTTTCAAATAAGAATGATATAGGCATTTGACTAAAAAAGCAGAGAAAGTTGACCATGGGTAGAAGAGATTTTAGTAGCACCAGTGCTTGAAGAAGAGGTGGCAGCATCCCCACAGCTCCTGTGATTGCTGCTTGGGCTCAGCACTCTGGTCTTTGGAGTCTCTTTTATGCTCAGTCGCCTGTTTTCAAAGAATGAAACAATGAAAGTGGATTAATGGCACCCAAGTCAGCACTGTAATTTGGACAAGGTGAAAGCTACAATCTGAATCTTTTAATCCTCCAATATGTTAGTAATAGCAATAATTTTCTCTAAGGGATGATTTTACAAAACAACCTCAATGTTAATAAAAAATTAGGAGAGTCATCAACAACTAATGGTTATGTTACACCACATAATTTTGGTAATAAGAAACAGGTGGCATATTGGTTCCCAATGAATACTGTGGCCCCAGATATATCACTCATTTGGAATGAAGATCAGAAGAATAATTTACTTATCACCTCTGCATAACTAAGGGCTTAAGAGGAAGGAGGGATGTACTGGTTTAGTGACAGAAAGATTTTACTTGGCCAAGAATCTAACTCGGATCAACTTAATAGAGTATTTCTGTTTTTCAAAAGGCCTTGTTTCAAGCTTGTCTTTGTATTGTGTAGGAAGTTACAAGATAGCAATCATTTAAGATTATTATTACTCAAGCACAGACTTGTCAGGTGTAACCAGGATCCAGGCCTAGGGTAGAAACTGTAATCACTTTTTATCTTCACTGCCACAGTGAATAAACACATTTCCAAAGGGTTTTTCAAAAGTGGAAAATGTACTTTACATTCAGCTGGGAGAAAGAAACTGATACTAGATAACAAATAACAAGTGAGAGTTACTTTACTTCACTGTGAAAAGTATTCCTTATGCTCAGTGACACGAAGCCCTTTTGCCGTGATTATGGACTAACACTCAGAAAAGGAAGACACTGTGCTTGTCTCCAGGCTTTGAAAAAATACTGCAGACTGGTTGTTACTGTTAAATCAAACCTGTGACATGGAACTGTGTTACAAGTCAGACTTCCCTTTGCCTTAAGCCACTCTCTCTGCACATTAAAATTTCTACCAGATGTTCCTCTGTCAATTAGTCCTGGACCCCCTACCTCTGTGAAGAGGTAGCAAGAATGGATTGTTTCTTGTTGCTAGCTGAAAGTTACCTGTAGCCTTCATGTTATTTGGAAGCTAAATCTGTAAATAATTTTAGGAGCTCTTTTCACCTTTCTGTTAGATAGTAGATTTAAATTTGCTTGAGTGTTTCTGCTTAGACCAAAATTTTTAGTACCTAGAATAATATTAAGAAAGACATAAGTTCTACTGGTATGATTACACCACCTAAAATTAGAAGCAATTTTATCAACTAGTTCGTTGTCTAAATTATCTTCAAAGACAAATGGAGCATTTCCTAAAAATCCTAATGCGGAAATCACTTATTTTACTTAAAAGAATGTTAAGTTTGGTCTGATGAATTTACTTCAACTGAGATTCTCCTCTTTGTGGTTTTAAAATGTTTTAATTTAGTGATTCATTTTTGTTAACCAACATTGTTCTATTTCTCTCATCAGTCCAACATTACTATACCAGAAATTAAAAAGTAGTTTGGAATTTCAATAATTGGAGAAAAAATGAAAAATGAAAAGTAACTTCTTTTAATTTTTGATCTGAGAGAGGAAATTGTACTCATGTGCTATTTGGGTTGAGCAACTGTGAAAAATGATTGACCTTACTACAGGGCTCCGCGATTAGTGGCAACTACGGTGCTTGACTTATTTGAATCAGTAACTAACGTGTTGGGAAAATGTAGTTGATAAATTTCAGTGTTGTTCTGAAACCAGCACACCCTTGCACGGGGTATCGCAGTGTAATCTTTGGACCACATGGATTAAAGTAGTCTCGGGTTCTTCTGTAAATGGTAAATTGCCAAGCTTTGTCCTATCTTTTTAAATAAAATCATCAGTATGGTATCAGTGATCACAGAAATAACATTCACGAAGTAAAGCATCCATTTATGATTTAAAAAAGAGCTCTGAGTGAACCAGTAATAGAGGGAGCTTACTCTGCTTGACAACTATATACAGAAAACCTACAGCTAATACCAAGCTCAAAGCTTTCCACCTAAGATCAGAAACATGGAAAGGATGGGATGTCCCCTTTCACCAGTCTTCTTCAGCATTATCCTTAAAGTCCTTGCTAATGAAAAAAGACACTAAGAGGAAACAAAAAGCATACAGATTATAAAGAAATAAATAAAACTGCCTTTTTTTTTAGCAGACAACATGATCATGTATGGAGAACATTGAAAAGAATTAGCCAAAACAAAACCAAAAACCTTTTGAAATTTACAAGCAATTGCAATCAAATTTCAGGATACAGTGCTAATATACAAAAATCGGTTGCCTTCCTATATAACAGCAATGAAGATATATTATTTGAAATTAAAAATAAAGTATCATATTAGCACTCAATAAAATGAAGTACTACAGTATAAATCTAATTTGTATAATACCTATATGAGGAAATGTATAAAATTCTAACAAAAAAATCAAGGAATAAAATAAACGGAGTTATATTTGATATATTCCATGTTCATGAATGGAAAGATTCAATATTGTCAAAGTGCCATTCGACTTGGTCTAGAGATTTGATGCAATCCCAGTGAACATGTCAGTAAGGTATTTTATGTATATGTCTCACCAAATTAATTGTAACGTTTATATGGAGAGCTGAAATTCACAGAATAACCAGGACAATACTGAATAAAAACAAAGTGGAGTATGGATGTTACCCAAATTCAAGGCACTGTAAAGCTACACTAATAAAGGCAGAGTATGCAAGTAGAATAGACTGGAGAGTCTGGAAATCAACTCACTTAAATGGAGTAATCAGATTTTTGACAAAGGAGCAAAGGCAATAAAGTATGACAAAGAGAGTTTTTTCAACAAATGTGCTAGAACAACTGGACATCTGCATGCAAAAACATGAACCTAGATACAGACTTAAACCATTTTCTAATATTCACCCCAAATGGATCACAGGCCTAAGTGTAAAATATGAAACTATAAAACTCACAGTGTATGGGCTGGGGATTTATGTCAGTGGTTAGAATGCTTGCTTTGAAAACTTGCATGACCTTGAATAAGCTGATGGCTTTTTAGGTATAATACTAAAAATACATTCCATAAAGGGAAGAATTGCTAAACGAGAATTAATTAAAATTAAATATTTCTGCTTTGTGAAAGAAACTGTCAAGAGAACAAAAAGAGAAGCCACAGACCAGGATGAAATATTTGCAAAAGATACATCTGATAAAGGGCAGCTCCCATAACTAAAAAATAAGACAAGTCTTTTTAAAATGGGCAAAAACCTGAACAACACCTCAACAACAAAGACAGAGATGGCAAATAAGCATATGAAAAATTTTTCACATCATATGTCATCAGGGAAGTGCAAATTCAAACAGCGAGGTACCAGTGTATGCCCATTAGGACGGATAAAATCTAGGACTTGACAACACCAAATGGTGACAAAGATGTAGCACAGTAACAACTCTTCTTATTGCTAGTGGGAATGAAGCAAGGTACAACTACTTTGGAAGATAGTACAGTGTTTTCTACAAAACAAAACATAGTTTTACCATATGTATCATTAGGTTTCACTAGAAGAACAGACTTTCCATATATATATGATTTACAAGATAGGTTTACTATGGACACCCGCAGAAAAAAGGAATGGAAGGGTGCAAAATGGCCATATATGTGCTGGAGGGCTGGAGGTTCCAGTCAAAGGTCAAAGACCTGAAGCTCACTCCAGAATCCAATGCGAGTTCATGCTGGAAGCTGAAGGGGATGCATTGGAAGGCTAAAGAATCTGTGCTGGAAACCTGAAAGAGCTGGCGACAGGCATCCAAAGCAGTGGCGAAGACCAGAACTCCTCCAAAGAAGAAAAGGAGAGGCTTCCTTCTTCTTTCCCTTTTTATTCTATCTAGGCTACAAGCACATAGGTTGTTGCCATGCACGTCTCGGGTCTTCCCTCCTCAGTTTGTGACCTACGCATCAGTCATCTACAGACACACCCAAGTCAAGTTGATGTACCACAATTAACAATCACACCACACAGTCCATCAGTCTCACTCTTAGCTATTTATCAAAAGAAGTTGAAAACTTATGTCCACACAAAAACATGAATATGGGTATTATGGCAGCTGTATTCATGATTATCAAAACTTGGAACCAACCAAGATGTCTTTTAATAGGTGAATAGGTAAACAGACTGTTTAATAGGTAAACAGACTGGCACATCCATACTATGAAATAGTAGTCAACACTGAAAAGAAATGAACTGTCAAGATTTTGAAGGACATGGATGAAATTTAAATGCATATTACTAAGTGAAAGCAGCCAATTTGAAAAGACTACGTACTGTACGATTCCATCTATGTGACGTAAGAGAAAAGGTTAAACTGTGGAGACAGTAATGAGTGATATTCAGGGTTGGAGGGAGAGACAGATGAGTAAGCAGAGCACAGAGGATTTTTTAAGGCAGTAAATTACTATCTTGGATAATGAAATGGTGGGTACGTGTCTCTATAAAATTTTCCAAACCCTTCCAATGTACAACATTGAGAATAAATCCTAATGTAAACTAAGGACTTTTGGGTGCTTATGATGAGCGAGTTCAGCAGTTTTAACAAATGTTCCTCACTGGCGAAGGATGTTGATAATGGGACAGGTTACACATGTTTTAGTCCAGAGGTTTCCTTCCTTCCTCTCAATATTACTGTGAACCTAAAACTAGGCTAAAAAGTAAAGTCTATTAAAATATGAGAAAATAAAACCCTGTGGGTTTGCATCTGTAGTGGACTGTGTCAGGCATCATTCAGTTTGCCCGGGATGGGTCAAATAGTAAATACTTTAGGGTTTGAAGGCCATAAGTGGTCTCTGTTACCTTTTTAAAAAAATAATTCTTTCAAAATGTAAGAGGAATTTTTACCTGCTGGGTCTTATAAAAAAACAAGTAGCAGTTTGGATGAGTCCTAGGTTGCTGGTCTCTGATCTGTGTAATTGGAAACACTGGTCTTGCAAAACAAAGATTTCTAAAAAACTCTCCGTGAAATATTTTTGAGCACTTCTTGGTTTAGCAAATAATACATTATAAATATATACTTGAAATTTCTAATTAAATTAATATTTCTAATTGATGAATTGTCACCTCTCTCATCACAGGAATGATAGAAAAGTATTTTAAAATATATATTCAAAATATCTAAAATCATCCTTACCATGCCACTGGGCTGAAGAAAAGAGAGAGAAAAATCTTAACAAAGAAGATGAAAACAAAACTCCATAAAAATGGCTAATAAATTTAGTAATAGATGAATTATCATCCAAAGAAATACAAATACTATAGTGGCTTTCAAAACAGATTTTAAAATAAGAATTTTTGAAATTTTAAAAGGGATAGAAATAATTAGCATTCATAGAAAAAAGAATCTTGAAATATAGACATACAAATACAATTCAATTGCTGAGGAGTCAAAAGAGAATTGATTAGGGTCCCGGCATTAAAAATTATGGTCAGTTTTTAAGAAACATAGCTAAGGGTTGGGGATTTAGCTTAGTGGTACAGCACTTGCCCTGCAAGTGCAAGGCCGCATGTTTGATCCCCAGCACCCCCCCAAAATAGCTCAATAGATAATTAGTAAATTAAAGCAAAATACTGACAGCTTAAGGAAAAATAAGGGTGAAGTTAAAGCCTATCAGATGATGACTAGAGAAGTTCCAATATATGCCTAATATGTGTTCCCAAAATAAGAAACATAACAATGAGAAAGAGGCAAAATTTTGAAGGACTAACAAGAAGTTCCCTCTAAGCTGAAGAATGACAGATTCTCAGGTAGTGATCTGGATGGTAAATATGAGGAATAAGAATAAATTCAATGCTATTTGCACCACTACACTATGTGACACTTTTTTGTGACTAGAAAGTAGTTCCCTCTAACAGTTATTGTCCTTTAATTTCACAACTTACACGAGTGACCCTTAGCCTGGTTTTCAATCTCCACTTGACATCTTAGGTATACTTCTTTATGCAAGGCAAGAAATAAACAACTGTACATTGTGCAGTCTAGATAAAAAATGAAATTATTAGAAATTATTTCAAAGATTTCCAGCAAAGGATATAGGCACCATAGTGGAAAGAGAGTTCACAGAATGGGAAAATTTTGTCATCTACTTCATGGACAGATGACTAATATAAAGAATATATAAAATGACAACAGATTAGATCACCCAAAATAAAAAAAAAACCACAATAAAAAAAGAGCAACCGAAATAAACAGACATTCTCCAAAGAAGAAGTACAAATATCCAATAAGTAAATGAAAAAAGTGTTTAACTTCTTTTGCTAGGTAGAAATGCAAATCAAAACAACACTGAGATCCATCTTAATGCAATAAGAACTATCATGAAGGACTCAAAAAACAACAAATGCTGACCAGGTTGGGGGAAAAAAGAAAAACTTCTGCATTGTTGATGTGATTGTAAACTAGTAAAATCACTCTAAAATTCAGTATGGAGATTCCTCAAAAAAAAAAACAGAAATAGAAATTCCATTTGATCTAGCAGTTCCTCTTCTGGGTATCTTTTCAAAAGAGTTAAAGGCATCATATCACAGTGATAAATGCGTACCTATATTTCAAGTAGCACAAATCACAATAAATTATGGAAACACCCTACATGCCCATCATCTGATGAGTGGATTAAAAAAACATGGTGTTCATACACAGTGGAATATTACTCAGCCATAAAGAAGGATAAATTTGAATCATTTGTAGGAAAATAATGATTCCTGAGACCATAATGCTGAGTGAAATAAACTAGACACAAAAGGATAAGTACTGCATTGTTTCTCCTATATGATAAACCAAAAAGATGAATGACATAAAGAGCAAAATGAGAGATGGTAGGAAAGAAAGAGGTAGACTTTGTGGAGAAGGGAAGGAAATCTGGTGAATTCAAAAGGATAAAGATGTGATATGTATAGGTACAAATTTCCCAGGATGAATGTAATTATTTTATAAGTCAAATATATACAAAACAGTAAAAAATAAATAAGATAACCTAAAAAGATTCTCTACAAAGAAGCAGCATCTGAACTGAACTAGATTTTTAAAATAGTTGATATACTTACTAGCAGGAAATAGAATAACTTCTTTAAATGCCAAGGAATCGAAACTCACCCTGACACTCTATGCAACACTAACTTATGAGTGAAAAGTAAGGATAAAATATAGACAATTTTGCACAAAAACTAACAGAATTTACCATATTACAGATTCTTGCTGAGAAAACTACAAAAGGATGGACTCCAGGCAGAGAAAAAGTGAATCCAAGGAATGGAGTGGGATATAAGCAATAACGGTGAGTAAAGCTAGCAGAAACATACATGCATTTAATTATAACATAAAATTAATTATATTGAAAAAATTTAAGTTAGGGCTACTGAATTTATTGCAACTGGACTCTTTTTTGCCTACGGTTTTGACTATTTTAGTTTAATAACTTATTTTCCCCAACTATTAACTGCTTCTTTCTTACTTTAGCCAACAATTGCTACCTGAAGAAAATATAATAGGTCCTCAAAAAATATTTCTTGGGTTATTTGTTTTCGTTTAAATTTTAAAAAAGTTTCTGATGAAAGTCAGCTTTTCTTTGGGCATAAGTGCCAGGAGGTATGTTTTAGCTTTTCTCTGCCTTCAATCATCCTGTGTTCTGGAAAATATTTCTTCAAATTCTTTAGCTTTAGCTTTCTTACCTGAAATAGGGGATGATTATATAAACCTTGTTGAGGTTAAAAGAAGATTGTGTGCGTGGTTGTATAACATGTTCAAGATGTTCGTTTTTCCTCTCATTGTACATCTTACCAGCAAATAGCTAGATAAGTATTTAACATAAATATATGCAAGCCAAACTGCAAAAGTACTTTGCAAGACCTCTTGGATTTCTTTTTTAAAAAAATTAAGCAAGGAGCAAAGAGGGGAATAGATGGCTGGGACCAAGAAAACATCTAACAATGCAGGCATGGCCTTCTTAGCAGGAGTCTGTAATATTCCAGTGAAGAATATTTCCATGTCATATCTAGGCACACTGTGCTGAAGGCAGCCTTAAAATCATTTTTATGAAATGATTGTCCCTTGAAACTACCAGACTGGAAGGGCTCTGTGGGCAGGAAATCATCATCAGAGGGAAAAAAAGACTAAGTATTTGAGTAACTCCCCAAAATGCTTTGGGGCTAATTTGATTGCGAAACCAGGATGGGTTGAAATAGTAATAGTAATTCTCAAGAATGACAAAATCGATTTGTTTTCTATTTTAATGTGCAAATTAAGAAAAATTAAATTCATTTGAAAAATTATGAAGAATATCATACAGGAAGTTGGACTTAGGAATGAGTTCTATTGTAGGAGAATGTTCATAAGTAAGATTGGTTCCTAAGTCTGACAGAGTGAGGCTTACACACCTTTGACACAAATATTGCTTTGCACTTCCTAGCAGCCCCCTCCTTATCGCCACTGTTTTCCTCTTGCTTCCGGACACCCTGGGCTCTGATTTAGCACTGTACTATGTACACTATCACATTGTACAGTAAGCACACAGCAGCACAACTGTGACAATGTCTGACAGACATGTGAGCTACTTTCACCATTTGTTCACATCTACAAGTACTTGTAATGTGAGGTCTATTTATATCTGTGAAAATCTGCAATATGAATGTTCTTAAATCAGGGGTTTACTTCTTCTTGGATGAAAATTCAGTTTTTTCCTAATTAATTTATGGCTCCCACACAATAGCAGTGTAGAGAATAATATCTTGGGTATGTTCTTACCAGCACATAGTGATTAAAAAAAGAAGCTGTAGCCAGGCATGGTGGCACACATTTATAATCTCAGATACTCAGGAGACTGAGGCTGGAGTATTGCAGATTTGAAGTCAGCCTAGGCAACTTAGGGAGACCCTTTCTCAAAATAAAAAAAATATATATTTGAAACAATGGATAGAGAATTTGGGGAATTATTTTAATTTCTCCTTGTTACCTATTTCTTTATCTTCTATTTTGGACTGGGAGATATAACTCAGTGGTAGAGTGCCTCTGGGTTCAATCCCTGCTACCTCAAAAGAAGAAGGAAAAAGAAGAAGGAGAAGGGAAGGGAGAAGAGAGAGGAACAGAGGGAAGGGAAGGAGAAGAGACTGTGATTAAAATCATGTGTCTACCTCTTGAAGAACTTAGGACAAGCTTGAAAGAATACTTTTGGGGGGATATAGTTCTCTGTAGATTTCTCTTTTAGGTTCTTCAAGAAATACAATTTAAGTTTAAAAAGTTTACTACTTGGTTTTGCCTGAACAACTTTAAAAAAAAGTTCTTGGTTAAATAGGAAACATTTTTAAAATTTACTGATATTTTTATTTAGAATGCTTTCAGAGTTGCATAAAAGTTGCAAAGATACGTAGTACAGAGACTTCCCATACACTCCAGTTTCCCTTATTTTTAACATCTAACAGTAGGTTGGGATGGTATATTCATTTTACTGATACCTTATTTTTGTTAAATAAAAGCCATACTCTATTCAGACTGCCTTGGTTTAGTTTTCGCCCATTGTTATTTATTGTTGCATATTTTTTAAAGATAAAGGTTTTAATTAAGTAATCGTTCAGGATATGTCACACAGTTATTTTTATATGGAACAGACAAACATTCATCTCACATGCACAGTGAGAAGCAAGTTTCTGTGACTTGGCTGCATTGGATGCCCTCTGATTTATTTAGAGGAATCTCAGAGATGACCTGGCAGGTCCACCCCGGTGGTAAAATCATCCTCTTGGCAGAGTAAGGTAATTCTCCGAGTTTTGCTTCACTCACATCTTGTCGATCATCGGCTGGTTACATTCAGAATACTAGCGCTAATACACAAGGTTCTTCAGTTCATCTTAATTACCCTAGAGAGGTACAGTTTCTTATCCATATTCTCATGGTTGCTACATCCGAGTGAGATCTTAATGTTAAAAGCCAGACTTTTGGTTCAGCGAGGCATCCTGGTCTCAAGGCAGGTATGTACTTGGTAGTTCCTAGCAAGTTAGCTATGAAAAAGTCCAGGTGCTGTGTATAATGTACAGTCATTTCATCTGGAGCTTTTGATTATTCACACTGTAGTATGGCTGCTTGCTAAAAGTAAGATGCCATGGCGAGTATACATTTGAATTCTAACATTTAATCACTAAGTCCAGCAGGATGAACGCCAGGGCCCATAATCCATATTGAGGTCTCTCTAGTGTTTATGGCTTATATCTTTCTGACTACTAACAGGATCATTCATTGATTTTCTACAAAATTAAGATGTAAACCTAATGAATATCCTATCTTCTTTTCCTCTCTTTTGCCACATATTTAAAAGAAATACATCAAGAGTTGAAGAAATATAAATACTTGGGCATGATTATACTTTAACTGACTGTATTTATTGTTTTACATTAGCAATTTTATAGGCCTAGTCAGAAAAGTAATTTATGATTAATTAGTCTATTGGAATGAATAGACTTTCAAAGATACATAATGAAGATTTTGGTATTTTGTAGCTTCCAAAAAATTATTTGGTAAAAATCACAGAGACACATTTTTATTTACCCTTAAACTAACTGCTTTGAATTTAGGAGAAAGAGACCTATGCCCATTTTTCTTTATTTTTTAAATGTTTTCAATAAAGTATGAATTATATGTAAGGATAACATTCACGTGAATGCAATTAACGCAATTAATAGTATCATTTTGACAGGAAGATAGTTATTGGACACTCAAGTGTATTATTCAGAGTCCATTAGGAGATAGAGACCACAATAATGTTTTTAACAGCAAGAATTTAAATATTAAAAATTCAGTGATGAATTAGAAACCTGGAAAAAAAATGTAAAAAGTTTCTCCCAGAGTGTTTGTAAGGCTGGCCACATAAAATGAAGAGGTCGAGCTTATTCAAATTTCACAGCTTGGATGCAGAAGTCACAGAGCCAGTACTCGAACTTCTTTGGAGGTGATGTTGTTGAGCTCTGTTGCTGCCTCAAGAATGCTCCGGAGAGACTGTCTGGGGCTGGGACCCAAACCTTGGAGGAGAGGGAACTGGTCTGGGGAACTGGTCTGCCGCATCTGGGTATGTGAGGGGCACAGTGATGTTAGTTTTGCAAGTGTTAGAAAAATTACAAACTAGAATAATTGCACTGTGGGAACAACCAGCCATTTCTCAGATGAAGCAGCATTGAATGACGCTGAGAATAGGAAACAGGACAGGAAACAGCCTGGAAGAACAATATCCTTTCTCTCTCCTCTAGCTTTCTAATCTTTCTCTGGTGCTCCTTCCTAACAGAGACCAACCGTGCTCCTGCTAGCAAAAGAGAATGGTGGTTTCAGGGGCCCAGACCTAGAATCCGAAAAAGTGAAGCCCGGAAGGAAAACAGATTTCAGCTAAAAGATGAATGTTTAACAAGTAGAGGGGGAAAAACCCCTCACTTTGTGCTTGCCTTCTATGTATTTTATGATGGATATACTGAAGTTCAATACTGTTGGTTTTTAAATTCTGGATAAAAGTAGCTATTTTTCTTGTTGAATTACATTTAATGGCATTTGGAAAGAAAGTAGTTAGATAAAGGTGGCTGACTAGTTTCATACCTGTAATCCCATCTACTTAGAGGGCTGAGGCAGTTGAATCACAAGTTTGAGGCTGGCCCGGGCAATGTAACCAAACCCTGTTTCAAAATAAAAACAAAACAAAACAAAACAAAACAAAAATGAAAATAAAAAGGGCTGAGGATAGCTCATTGGCAGAGCATTTGCCTAGCACGTGTGAGGCCTGGTTTCAATTCCCATTACTGGGGGAGAAAAAGATGACTGACTAAATACATGTATGTACTTTCCACTAATCATTTAAAAGACATTGAAAATAATATATTATATCTTACTTGTATAATAAAACAATAATTCATGATGGAAAGAAAGCAATTAGCAGAAAAAAGCAGATGGGTTTGATTCACATAGACAAACACCATAGACTAGCAGAGCACTAAAGGAAACAAGACAATGCCACTACAGATGGCAAGGGGGCTCCTGGCAGCTTCACGCTCAGAGTCCATGAGGCAAGGACTGGGCGTGGTCTCTGGGACCCCGGGATCCCTGACAGACATGTATTTCCTGGGCCCAAGGACTAGTAGGTCTCTTCTTTCTTTCTCTAGTGGTACTTAGTAGTTGACAGTAGCAGTTTGCTGCCAAGATCAGATGCTGAGCGTAGGCTATGAGGCCAAGAGAAGTAGTCCCTTAGAGAGTTAGTGACATCCAGGAGAAGTATGAAACCAGGAAGCTGAAGACTAGCCACAAACTCAGCTGGCTTCTGCATGCCCTTCTCTTTTCCCATAAGTACTTGAGGTAAAGATTCAAGAAAGGAACAGGCTTTCCCCAGAGTCAGTGACTCGGGAGGACAAAGAAGACCAGCAACCAAAAACAGTATGTCTCTGTGAGGAAAAGTCACCAAAGTTAATATGTAGAACAGTTTATACCTGAATAACAAAAAAGTATTGAAGAACTTCAACTCATATTGAAGAGAGGATGTAATAGCTATAAAAAGCTATTATGGGAAGAATAATAGTGTCCTTGTAATTAAACTGTGACAGTAGAAATACTCATTAGTACTCATACAGTAGAAGACCTCATTAGTTAGTGTAATGGCAGATTAGACACAACTGATGAGTAACAAGTTAAGGATATTTCCGGTATGGAGAGCAAGACAGCTTTAAAATGATGGAGAATTTATGTATTATAGGAGATAGATGGAGAATGGGCATCATATTTCTTCTAAGCATATAAGCACATAGAACAGATCAGTTGAGAAGAAGAAATAATGACAGAAATTATTTATAAAACATTTTCAGCATGAAATACAATAGTTATAAGTAAACCAGTTAATTAAATGATAAAAGACATTTGTCTTTTGTTTTCACTAATCTGTTTCCCTGGCACACAATACATTTGGTATTGTGTTTGGTAAATATTTATGAAATGAATAAAAACATAAAGAATAAAATTTGAGCACACCAAAGAAAAAGGAAAATCTGGAGTATCTTCAAAGAGAGAGAGAGAAATAAAACAATTTAGAATCAGATTTTCATAAGTTTATCAACAAGATGTACTAAGTGGGACAAAGTTTCATCCTCTGGGGCAAATTGATTTTGAACCTAAATTCTTATATCCAGCCATATTAACACTTACGTATAAGATATTAGCAGCCATGCTAAGACAGAAATTTAATCATCTACAAAATTCATAAAATAAGTATTTGAGTGTGTACTCTGACAAAAATTACTGAGCTGAAGAGGGACATAGATTGTTGACAAGTAAACCAATGAAGCAAGAAGTTGACTTGATTTATTTTAAAAATAGTAATCTGGAACTAAAATCCCTAAAGATCTCATCAGAAGAAAAAGTGTGTCAAAGTTTGGAGGAGTAGGAGAGGAGGGGGCAATACGAATTAAGAAGAAAGAAAACATTTCCCTTTTCTCTGGTAGGTGAATATCCTAATACACTTAATTTAATTTAAACGCTTGGAGGGGTAACATAAGGGAAACCATAAATTAATCAAATATTTTTAACATGCTGAGCATATGTCTCTTTGAGAATATTTTATTTTTAAAAATGGTTGGATCAAATGATATGAGCATTTTCAACACTGATTTTTATGGTTTGGATCTAATATGTCCCACAAAATCTCATCTCCAGTATTCAGAGGTGGTGCTTTTGGAAGGTTGATTGAGTCATGGGAGCATTATATTCATCAGTGGATTAGTTCATTGATGAGTTCTTGTCTAAATACATTGTAAGTAGGTATGGCCTGATTGGAGGTGGGTTAGTAGAGGCATGACCTGGAAGGGTGTATTCTTGTTCCCTGGCTCTTCCCTTTGTTCTCTGCCTGTTAGCTGATGTGGGTTGAGCAGCTTTCCTGTGCTATGCCCTTTTACCATGATGCTCCTGCATTGGACCAAGTCTTCCATGGATGGAATCCCCAAAACTGTGAGCCAAAATAAACCTCTCCTCCTTTCAGTTTCTCAGCAATGAGAAAGGTAACCATGAACAAGTAGGATACTGGCAGATCCTCTGTAGCTAATTTGCCAATTGACGTTCTAACAGCATTTTTAGTGTCCATTTCCTATATCTTTGCAATACTTGATATAATCAATTGATTTTTTCTCACAATGTGAGCATATTATGCTGTAATTTTGCAACTTGATATACATATTTCAAAAATGAGTCATGTCTATCCCTTATAGTCAATAAAGGGAGAAATCTAAACCATCTTTCTTTTAAATAGCTACATCATGTTTCATAGTAACTGATATTTATTCAGCTTATGCCCGTTTCATTGTTATTTCCCTTATTAATAACAAGTTTTTGAATAACTTATGTTAAAAATATTGATGGGTCAAAACCTATAGGAGTATCTAATTTTGGCAGAAATTATCAGATTTCTCTCATATTAACCTGTTCATTTCCCTGGCCAATTCAAAACACTGTTTTAATTCATTTGCACTTGATTCTCTATGAAAATTTTCGTTCATTCATTTTTCTGGCATTTTTCTTTCTTCATCTTTAGAATGTAAGAAGCTCTTTTTGATAGGCGCTGTGTGCAACCTGCTGTCTGCCTAATATTTATAGTAGTCAATAGATTATTGAATGAGTAAATGCAAGTTTGAATAATATACATGTATATCTATCTCCTTACCTCCACTCTGCTGTTTCCTCTACTACAAATGTTACCTGTCAAACTGCATTTGGTCTACAAATCCTAGTTCCTCTTTCTTTTCTTCATAAAACAGCCTTTCATCCCCTTGCCCTTGGAAGGGGTTTTCCTCCTTATTATGCCTCTCGATTACCCCATGCAGTAATAGTCTTCTACTTCCCCGTTCTGGTTTCTGCCTTAGTAACATCATTAGTTGTCTGCTAAACTATGTTCTCAATGGATTATAAACTTCTTGAGGACACAGCTAATGTCCATTCATCTTTCTGTTCTCCTGAGCACCTATCATTATACCTTGCATTTGACAGAATTATTTGTTTAATGGAATAATTACTATCAAGTAGCCATACTCATAGAGTGGATGTAATGGAAAAGCAATGGAATTTGGAACCAGAAAAAAATTAGGAAGCCTAGTTCTTTCACACTTAGCTGTGCGATATTATGTTTTAATTAATCTCAACAGATCTTTTCATCACCTCTAAACGACAATCATAATTCCTAATTGCAGGGTTGTAATGGAAATATGAAGACTATCCAATTGAGTAATACATGAGGAATATATGTGACACATTGTTCTTGGAATATAGAAGGTGGACACTTGGTGATTTGTTCAGTAAAGGTCTGAGTGCCTACTTTGTGCCAGGCATCCTGATGATGAAATCCAAAGCCTTAGCATTCTCCCCAATAAATGCTTTTAATTAGGGGGAGGCAAAAACAAGGATATATATTTTCATTTACATGCTTTGAATTCAGATATATGCTGTGTTGAAAAGACAGTATGCTAATCTTGAGATGACCTTCAAATTATTAAACCAAGTTCTATTTCAAATTGAAAAATAAAGAGCCTCTTCTTAATATGTCTCAAAATAAGCTGATTAATGTCTCTATCAGTTTTGAAGACCTGTTAGGTAAAATAAGCAAAATAGATTTATGTAAGTTCATTAGCATGTGGAATACAAGGGAAAATTTTGCATATCACATTTACCAAAACAATAAAATTAAATTTAGTGACTGCATTTCAAGCTAAAAATTATTCTTAACAAACTTAAAATGCAGTCAGATTAAAATGTGCCTTTAACCATCTATTTTTTAAAAATTGTGATGTGTTTCTGGGAGATATGTAATTAACTATCAATAATCGGAAAAAATTAGAGTATTTTTTTTTATCACAATACAAACCAAATGAAAGTATGATGCCAGCCATACTTTCCTTTATGTTGGCCCACTTCTGGATATGAGTAGAGCTTTCTTACTTAGCTCTTTCTTGGAAAACATATGTATTTGTAATTTTCAGACTGTTACTTCATTAATTTATTAGGAGTTAAGAAAGTACAAAATGTTGTTAATCATATACAGATTTTTTTAAAGTGGTATTTAGACTTATATAATTTAAGCTTCATATTATGGCTTTTTTCTCCCTTAAAAATAGTCATTTATATTTTCTCTTTACAAGTGTTTTGATTTTTTACTTTCAAAAATAAAGGAGTAACAGCAATTAAGTTATCAATTTCATGGCACGTTACATAGTGTCCTTAATGTTTTAAAAACATTTGAATGGATCTTTTTAATATAACAAAGAAAATAGCTTAAAGAGAAATTCACTTATTTTTCTTAATTTTATTTAACTAACATTGATTAATTAATCAGATTAAATGATAGAAAAAATAAAGCTTGAAAAATTTGTGACTGCCCTTAAAATAATTTTGATTGTGTTTTATTACTTCAGGTAAAGATGTTTTTCGTTATGCCACTTGTTCATTTTCACAGGGACTCGGGTGACAGTGATTGCTTTCTCCTAGAAATTTTGTTCCAAATTTTTAATTTCTGGAAAATGTTTTTATTTCCTGAACCACTTGCTTGTTTTTTTGTTTTTTTTTTTGTCATTTAACAGGATCTCTACAATCTCTGTTTGTATTTCCTTTTTTTTTTTTGTTCTCTAGGAACTTTCAATTCAGTATTCATCTGCGGCAATTATATCCCTAGTGGCATAGTTATCTCCACTTTTACCTAAAAGATTCTCGCTTTTATTTTTATGTTAACTATTTTGTGTGCTCTTGTGTTTCTCAAACTAGTTCCTAAAGTATTTTAGTTCTTTTTAAAATGTTTTCTAATTAGAAAAGATTTTTTTCTTTTAGAAATTGTATTTGTCATTATTGAATTTAGGAGATAAAAATATGGTAACAACTAATTTATCTATCTATCTGATTTAAGCAAGGTAGAAATAACCTTGTTTGTTCAGGTTTAATTATTGAAATAAAGTCTAATTCCTATTGTGGTGCTAGCAAGAAAGATGGAGGCAACTAGATCTTTGAAATACAGCAAACTGGTGAAAATGAGACAGAGTAATATTAGTCCACATTTCAGTCAGGGGGCAGGTATGCATGGAGCGTCTGAAACAGAACCGAGCCTTCGAAATGGTCTCAAACATGTATTAGATGTATCCTATCCTATCTCCTGGAAATACCTAACAAAACCCTTTCTCTTTCTATTTGGATTAAATGCCGAATAGATAGATACACCAAACTGTTCCAACAGAATAGACTGAAAAATGCAAAATAGTTCAAATTTACAATAGAAATGAAAGAATTTGACTTATGACTAAGAGATTGATTGTGTTATTTTGAGATATATTGGCAATTAATTTGGTCCTTCATTATATTTGTATATGAAATAAGATTGTGAAGTGTTAAGTTTAGAGCTAAAGCATAATTCTTCATTTCTGAGAGAGACTAACAATAGTGATATCCTTATATTAAAGTCACCTGGGGAAAGTGTTTTATTTATTCTTTGCTTTTAACTGTCTTCACATGATGGTAGATAACTCTGCAGTGAGATCTACTGATATGATACAGTACTTATAAGCATGGTCACATCTTCTTATACTTTTAGGATTTTTCTAACAGAAGTCAAATTAAGCTTGCTAGCTATGGTTTAAAAACTGTGACAGCCAATTAAGAAAAAATTTAGGCTGTGCTGGTTGACTGAATCCCATGTAATTAGGAAAGGTGAATCCTCCAGAGTCATGTCCATTACTAGATGACTTAATCACGTCTTCAATTTCTACCTTCCTAAGAAATGCTTTGTTTTTCTATTAAAACCGTTACTTATTATTAGGCTGTTACAGGTAGGCAAGATGGCAGGATAACTGGTTCAAGGATATTAGAATGTGATTTGGGAAAATCAAGTTTACACAAATTGAGTTCAAAGTACTTATATTGCCTAATGTCTGACTGTATGTTCAATTTAGGTAATATATAAGAAACACAACTCAACAGCAAAATGATAAAAAGTAAATATACTTTAAAAATGCACCATCCTAGTCTAGGTTTCTTCTCGTTCCATATCCAACTTTTGGATTGCTTTTCTGGTTCTGTAAGAAATGTTATTGGTATTCATATGGAATCAGAAGAGACCTAGAATAGCAAAAGCAATTCTGGAGCAATTCTGGGTGACAAGAGCAAGGCAGGGGTGTCACTATCCTGAAGTTCAAGTTATAATACAAAGCCCCAGTAATAAAACTAGCATGTATTGGCGAAACAAAACAAAACAACAACAACAACAACAACAAAACAAAAAAAAGTCTTGATCAGCAGAACAGAATAGAAGATACAGAAAGAACTCAAGGAACACCTAACTATCTTACCTTTGACAAAGGGGCCGAATACCTCTACTAGAGGAAAGAGCTTCATTAACAAATGGTGCTGGGAAACCTGGCAGTCTACATGTAGAAGACTGAACCTAGACCCACGTCTTTCACCATTCACGAAACTGAAATTAAAACACATCAAAGATCTAAACATTAGAATAGAAAAACTTAATCTGCTGGAATTAAAATTAACTAGAACTCTTGAATATATAGGTGTAGGCAAAGACTTTCTGAACAAAACCCCAGTCCCACAAGAAATAATGCCAGGAATCAACAAGTGAAATTGTATCAAATTAAAAAGATTCTCTGCAGCAATGGAAACCACTAATAGAGTGAAGAGACAACCTACAGAATGGGAAAAAATATTTGCCTGCTACTTCTCAGACAAAGGACTGATATCTAGAATATATAAAAATTTGGCTGGGGATTTAGCTCACTGATTAGAGTGCCTGCCTAGCAAATGCAAGGCCCTGAGTTTGAACCCCAGTATAAAAAAAAAAAAAACCCACGAAAAATTTAGACTCTTCAAATTCAAAGAGCCAGTCAACAAATGGGAATCTGGAATGAAGACACTTCTTGGATGAAGAAATTTAAGTGGCCAATAAACACATATGAAAAATGTTCAACATCACTGGCCATTCGAGAAAAGAAAACTAACATTAAGATTCCATCTCACTCTAGAAAGAATGTCTATTATCAAATCAACCAGTGACAAATGTTGGCAAGGGTATGAGGAGAAAGGAACACTTCTCCTTCTTGGCAGGGCTGTAAACGGATACAACCACTATGGAAATTAGTATGGAGATTCCTAACAAAACTAAAAATAGAAATTCAATTTGACCCAGATATTTACCTTCGAGGTGTCTCCCCAAAAGATTTAAAGGTATCATATCACAGTGATGTATGCATACCTGTATTTATAGCAGTATGATTCTTACTAGCTAAATCTTAGAAATAGCCTATATGTCCATCAACAAATGAATGGATAAAGAAAATGTGATATTTAATACAATGGACTACTACTCTGCCATAAAGAAGGATAACCTCAAGTCATTTGTAGGAAAATGGAGACACTTGGAGATCATAATGTTAAGTGAAGTAACTCAGACACACAAGTTTAAATGGTATCTCTTATATGAAAAACTCAATATATATGTATATATGTGTGTATATATGTGTGTGTGTATATATATGTATATCTCATGAAATAAAAGACAGATAATAGAGAGACAGAGAAAGAAAAAAAAGGTATTGTAATCCATAGTAGACAATGTATCTAAAAGTGTACCTTGACTTAGTACAATGATCTGACATATTTATATGTTCTTTGACCTATTAGTCTAGTTTTCAGTTTCTATAGATACATGATAATTAACCTTATAGGTCTTATAAGATAAATAAATGAATCTGATCCTGGAAAAATAAAGGGGGGGGTGGGGAGAAGGGAGAATAAAAAGAATTGATATGTTTTATGTACATGTAGGAATTCCCTACAATGAACGCAATCATGTATTGAAACATATACTAATAAAAGTTAAAAAAAAAACTTGATAGACAAAAATGGGTAATAGAGCTAAATAATCATGTCTCAAAAGAAGACAACAAATATCCAAGAGATACCTGAAAAAAAATAATGTTTGGCATCTCTTATAATCAGGAAAATGAAAACCAAAACCATCATGTAGTCTCATCTCATGAATGGCTACTATCAAAAAGACAAAAGATAGTAGCTGCTGATGACGTGTAGACAAAAAAATACCTTTACACTCATCAGTTGGTAGGAATGTCAATCAGTACAGCCGTTACAGAAAACAGTATGAAGGGTGCTCAAAAATTGAAAAGTAGATAAAATTACCATATCATGCAGCAATCCTATTACTGGGTATATAGCCAAAAGCATGAATAACTGTGTGGAAGAGACAGCTGCGCTGCTGCATTCATTGTAGTACTATTCACAGTGACCAAGAGATGGAAATGCCGTGTGTCCATCAACTGATGAGTAGATAGAAAAATGTGGTACATATAAATGATGGGAAACTATTGGAATTAAAAAAGATGAAATCCCGTCATTAATGACAACATAGATGAAAATAGAGGTCATTATGTTGAGTGAAAAAAGTCAGGCACCGAAGACACTTATTACATTATCTCACTCGTGGAATATAAAAAGGTTGATCTCACAGAGGCTGAGAGTAGAATGGTGGTTTCTAGAGAGTTGGGAAATTAGGGGGGAAAGAGAAGTGGGGAAAGTCTGATCAATGGGTACATAGAGTTAGGTAAGAGAAATGAATTGGAGTGTTCTGTTATACTGTTGGGTGACTATAGATAACAACATTATCTATTTCAAAAATAGCTAGAAGAAAAGTTTTTGAATATTTTAGCCACAAAGAAAAGACAAAGGTTTTAGGAGTTATATATGTTGACTCTGATTTGGACATTACGTATTATACTAGCTACATGATGTCCCACTAATATGTACAATTTTATGTGTCAATTAACATAAATAAGGAATATGTACTTTTAACCAAATCAGTGATGTTAATTTTTTAACTTTTATAACTTGTGTTGATATTTTAAAGATAAGTAATATTGTAAAAATCATATAAATCTTGGGAAATTAAAAATGGTTGAGTAAATAGCAGGTGTGAAATACAGCCGCTTCAGGACCTGGAATTGAGATACCTAGAAAACAATTTGATGAAAAGAAAAAGAGAAATAGGTCTCTGGGTGTTGTGAAGGAGCTGACAAGATAACTGGAAACTACAGAGAAGCTGAGAAACAGTACAATGCAGAGAAAAGAACAAAGCAGTGTGGAAAGCATACGCAAGCTACCTGAAGGGCGGCCTGTCTCCACTGACACAGCATAGGTCTGGAAAGGGCTGGGAGTTCCCTACTGTAAACTGTAACACGGTGTGGGATTTTACTCTGAAAGTCACTCCTTCCATGTGGCAGGCTGGAGATGGAGAAGAAATCAAGTGTAGCACTCACTATAATTGAGAGTGTTTAATCAGGAGCTATTTTGGGAAGGGGTTAATTGTGTAAGACTGAGTCACAGAACAGTTATACTTAAGAATTTATAGGGTCACACAGCCACAGTGAGTGAACGGAGAGAGCCACAAGAGAGTTGTGGAGAGGGCCCTGGCTAGACACAGATCCCTCTGAAAAGTTTAAGCCAAGGCTAGAAAGGACGAGGGCTCTCTGCCTCTGTCTGAAGGTTTTCAGAGGCGGCTGGTTTGAAAGTGCTGTCATGAAGCCTAGCAGTCTGCTTGATCTCCTCCTCCTACCCACCCCATATCCAACACGGAACTCAGTGATCTGTATGCTCTCTTCATCTACCAACATAGGCAAGAATACACATCAGCTTAGACAGTTGTCACACCTCAGTGTATACAGACAAACTGGTCTTTGTAGCAGGGCGGCACCACACAAACCCACAGGCTATAAAACTAGGTAGGTGAAGCCGTGACTTGGGATGTAGCATGGAAACTGGGAGCTACTGGAGTGACTACAGGCTGAGGATGGACACCACTGACCCACTAGACAAGTGGGAAAGGCAGAGCAAGATTCAGCATTCACCAAAAAAAAAAAAAAAAAAAAAAACAACAAAAAGAGCGAAAAACAAACAAACATGAGTGTGGAAACAAAATACAGTAGGTCTTAGTTCTTAGCATTGCCTCACTGCTCCTTCCCTATATCTAGTGAAGTCCAAACCTGTAGACCCTGGAAAGAAACCACTGATTCAAAAACACGGAGGACTTTTTAAAAAATCATTTCCTTTAATCTTCATTGATTTTTGGAGGGCTTGGTTTTTTTCTTTTTTGTGTTTTTATTCGTTTTTCTTTTGTGTTCTTTTTCTTCTTTGTTCTTTTCTGTTACTCTGATGTAATTCTATTAATTTTCTTTTATTCTCTTATAGGCTCTTTAGCTCACTTTTCTTTCCTCCTTCTCATCTTTCTTTCATTTATGTTTTGAATTTTGTTAGTGTTATTCTCTCATTTCCCACCTTCTCCATCTTTACTAGTATAACCACTAAGCTTTATCAATCTCTAGATATTTAGTTAAATGTATGCTATCACTGTGGAATTCCCTTCATGGTATAGTTGTTACATTTATAGATATTTGCTACATCTCAGTAATTCATTTGTCCTTATGTCTATATTATAATTATAATCTTTTTGTGATGGTTAAGGGTGGTACAGTAGTAGCTTTCATTGGTTCTTCTAATGCGTCAATATATAGTTTGTCTTTGATTCTATAATTACTGTGATTTTGTTTCTACTGACAGTGTGGCAGAGTTGTTGCTATTAATTGGTTTTTGCAGTATGCCAAAATCTACTTTGTCCTTATGTTATCAATAATACAGTGATTCATTTCCAGAAAACTGAGTGTTAGGCCACTTACACTGCATATTCCCCTCCAAATTAACAGAGGTGGTGGATCTTGGACACAGGCAAAGGCCTATTGTAAGGCAGAAAAAACTAAAGATATCTCCATACTAGCAACAAGGTTTTTCCACTACAGTTGATCCACAGACCTCAGAAAAGAAAAAAGGAGAGAGAGAAAAGAAAACAATAGAAATAGGGAAAGACAAGGTAACAAAATGCCTCAACAAACTCATAACTCTTCCAAAAATGATATATGGGGCATTGAAGAATAGAAAATCAGAAGGCAAAGAAGTGATTTATATAAGATGATAATAAACAAGATTAAAAAAAAGGTGCTTAGTGAGCTCACAGAGGATATATCTATGCAGATAATAGACAATAAACAAAATGATCAGCAAGTTTACATAAGACACTAATAAAAAGCTAGCTGAGTTAAAGAAAATGATATAAAACTTGAACAACCAGTTTAACAAATAATTAGAGTCCATGAAAAGGTACCAAACAGAAATCCAGGAGACTAAAATTTAGTTAAAAGTATGGGCAACAAAAGTGACCACTGAGGACAGAGTGTCAGAACTAGAACACAGGACTGATGCAGGTGACTGTATAATCAAAGATACCTTAAAAACAAAAGAACATGAAAAATGAATCCAACAGTTGCTAGATGATGCAAAGAAGACTAATGTAAGAATTAGTAAAAAATCAGAAGCAGCACTAGTGGTATAAAAATCTTCTTTACAGATATAATAGCAAAAATCTTTCCAACTATGGGAAAAGAATTTAATATACAGGTAAATGAGGCATAAAGAATCCCAAATAGCTATGATTAGAAAAGAAATTCACAGTAACTTGTCAGAGTCAAAATTTCAGAAGTCCAACAAAAGGACAGAATCTTGAAAGATGTTAGAGAAAAACAAATAATCGGCTACACAGGTTAACTCATTAGAATTAGGGAAGACTTGTCAACACAAACCTTGGAGGCTATGAAGTGTTTCCATTCCTAAAAGAAAACAAATTCCAACCAGTACTGATACATCTTACAAAACCATGTTTCAAAATTGATGGAGAAATAAAACTTTCCATGACAAAAAGTACCTTAAGAGATTTGTGACCACCAAGCTGGCACTCCAAAAATTCTCCAAGACATACCAGAAGGAAAAATGAAGCCAGCAATGTCAAAAGGTCAAAGAGAATTAATATGCTAGGCAAATTAAGCAGTTAAGCAGAAAGGGGAAAAAGGAATAGCAATAGGAAAATAATGTAATTGACAGTAGCCCATAAGTCACAAGTTTGGGTAATAACTCTCAACGTAAGTGGTTTCAACTTCCCAATCAAAAGACAGATTGGCCAATTGGATTAAAAACCCAAACCCAAAGATATGGATATACTGTATACATGAAACACATTTAATCACAAAAGAAATTCATAGACTAAGAAAAGATGAAAAACAATGCTCTATGCAACAAGAGATTCCCCCCACCCAAGCAGGAGTAAATAGCCTGTTTTCAGACAAAGTGGACATCAAACCAAAACTGATCAGAAGAGGGAAAGGAGGCCACTGCATATTATTTAAAAGAACATTCAACACAAAAAGATAACGATATAAACATAAAAGTATTGAACACTAGTGCACTGAACGTCATAAAGTAAACGTTACTGGACATAAAAGATCAGATAAATATCAAAAAAATTATAGTAAGGAATTCAATACCCTATTGTCACAAATGGATCAACTAGGAAAAAAAAGTCAATTAAGAAATAGCAGAGTTGAACCAAACCTTGGAATGAATGAACTTAGTATATATTTTCAGAATGTCCTACACTGCAACAATAGAATCTACATTCTTCTCAGCAGTACATGGAGCTTTCTCCACGAAAGACCACATACTAGCCCATAAGGCATGCACAAGTAAATGGAAAAGAATCAAAAAATTCCCATACATATTATCAAACTATAGTACAATGACAGTAGAATCACTGACAAAAGAAACCACATAAGTTATCCAAACAAATGCAAATTAAATATAATGTTCTTGAAAAATAGGTCGTAGAAGAAATTTCAGGAAAATTTAGTTCCTAGAAATCAAACAATAATACCAGTACAACACAGTAAAACACAAGGTACACAATGAAAGTAATCCTAAGAGAGAAGTTTATAGTTCTGAATGCCTACACCAGAAAAACAAAGTAGGCCTAAGTAAATAACCTAATGATTCACCTCAAGATCCTAGAAAAATAAGAACAATACAAATCCAAAGCTAGTACAAGAAAGGAAATTATAAAGATCAAAGCAGAAACTATTGAGATCAAGACTGTACAATGAATCAATGAATTGAAGAGATGTTTCTTTGAAAGCATAAACAAAATTTTTAAATTCTTAGCCAATCTTACCAAAAAAAAAAGAACAAAGAAAGAAAAGACCAAAATCAAAGCAATTAGAAATGAAAAGGCAAAATAATGATACCACTGAAATCCAGAAGATTATTATTGATTACTTTGAAAACTTATACATCAATGATTTGGAGAATCCAGGACAAAGGAATAGATTACTAGATAAACATGAATTACAAAAGCTAACAAAGCAGATGTAAGAACCACGAATAAGTTAGTAACAGGCAATGAAATTAAAATACTAATTTAAGAAACCTACCAACTTAGAAAAACTCAGGACCTGATTTACCACTCAGTTCTACAAGAAATTCAGGGAAGATCTAGTGTCAGTATTCCTCTAAATCTAATGAAATTGAGAGGACAGGAACACTCCCACAGTCCTTCCTGAAAGCTAGCTTTACCCTGATTCCAAACAGACAAGGACCCAACTAAAAATGAAAAGTACAGACCAAGCGCTTTAGTAAACATAGTTGCAAAAAAGCCTCAACAGGATACTGGCAAACAGAATAGAACAAATCATCAAAAACATCATACGTCACGACCAAGTAGACTTCATCCCAGGGATGCAAAGATGGTTGAACATATGCAAATAAAATAAACACAAAACTTCACAGAAAGAGAAGCAAGGACACGTGATCATCTCAATAGGCACAGAAAAAGCATTTGACAAAATCCAACATCAATTCATGATAAAAACCCTGAAGAAAAGATGAACAGAAAGACTTCATGCATCTAGTAAAAGCCTTTCATAAGAAATCTGCTTTCTGCATCATACTAACTAGGGAAAACCTAAAAGCTCTCCCTCTAAAATCAGAAACAAGACAAGAATGTCCATTATCACTGCTCTTATTCAATATTATCAAAGCAGCCAGATAATATCAGAAACAGTCAAGAGAAAGAAGTAAAAAGGGTATGTATAGGAAAGGAAGAAGTCTATCATTATTTCGAGATAGCATGATATTTTACATAGAAGGCCCAAAAAGTTCCACCAAAAATCTCCTAGAATTAATAAATTCAGTAATGTAGCAGGACACAAAAATCAATAGCATCTTGTTCATCAGTAATGAACTTAGAAATTAGGAAAATAATACCATTCATAAAACCATAAAAAAATTTAAATATTTAGGAGTTAGCCTAACCAAGGAAGCGCAAGACTGTACAATGAAATCTACAATACTCTGAAAAAGGAGACTGAGGAGTACACCAGAAAATGGAAAGATACTCCCTGTTTCTGGATAGGCAAAACCAATATTTTCAAAATGGCCATAGTTCCAAAATAGATATAGGTTTAATGCAATTCTAATCAAAATACCAACAGTGTTTCTTCGAAAACAATCCTCAAATTTCATATGGAATTTGAAGAGACTCAGAATAGCAAAAGCAATCCTGGGAAACAGGAGCAAAACAGGAGGAATCAGAATCCAGGTTTCAAGTTACATTGCAAAGCTACAGTGATTGAAAACAACATAATACTGGAACAAAAACAGACTTATGGATCAGTGGAACAGAATAGAGGATGCAGGAGCAACCCCAGCCACATTCATCTATCTGATCTTTGACAAAGGGACCAAAAACATATGCTGGAGGAAAGATAGCCACCTCAGCAAATTGTGGTGGGAAAACTGGCTATATGCATGCAGATTGAAGCTAGACCCTTATTTCTCACCATGTACTAAATTTAAAATGCACCAAAGATCTGTATATTAAACCAGAAGCAATCTGCCAGAGGATAAAATAGGTGAAACTATTGAAGACATAGATATAGAAAGGACTTCAGGAACAGAACCCTGATTACATACGAAATAATCAACTGTAATTATTTCAAATTTTAAAATTTCTGCACATCAAAGGAAACAACAGAGTGAAGAGACAACCTATAGAATGGAAAAATATTTTGTCAGCTATATCTCAGATAATACATATGTTATTTAAGTATATAGAGGTCTAATATCTAGGCTATACAAAAGAACTCAAAAATATCACACCCCTCCCCCAAAAAAAGACCCAGTTAAAAACTGGACAACTGAAACGAATAGACATTTTTCAGAAGAAGTACAAAAGGCCAATAAATTCATAAAGCACTTTCCACATCTCTAGCGGTTGGAGAAATACAAATTAAAACAACAAAGAGATTCCATTTTTCTCTAGAAAGAATGGCTATCATCAAGAAATGAGATTATAACAAATGCTGGTGAGACTGGCGGGTGGGAAATGAACCCTTCTACGTTGTGATGACAATATAAACTAGGACAACCAGTATGGAAATCAGTCTGGAGCGTCCTCAAAAAACTGAAAGTAGAAATTCCATTTGACTCAACTATTTCCAAAGAGGTATCATCCTGGAAGAGTTAAAAACATCAAATTACAGTGATGCATGCATACTCATGTTTATAGCGGCACAATTCATAATAGCTGAATCTTGTGAGTGGCCTATATGTCCATCTCCAGATGAATGAATAAAAACTGTGCTATTTATACATAATGAACTACTACTCTGAGATAAAGATAAGTTTGAGACATTTGTAGGAAGATGGATGCATCTTGAGACCATAATATTAAGTGAAATAAATCTGACACACAAGCTTAAATATCACATGGTTTCTCTTACCTGGGAAACCCAAAGCATAAATAAAGAGCAAAATAGAAGATAGATTATGGGAAACAAAGAGATAGACCTTTTGCAAATAGGAAGGGGACCAAGAGATAGAGCGACAGGACAAGGAGGTGAATGGAGAAGGATGTAAAAAGAATTAAGATTGTTAGGTACATGTACCATCTCCCCACAAGGAATATGATCGTGTGCTGCAAACATGTACTAATAAACATTGAAGTAAGGTAATTCATAGTCATTACAGTATCATTGTACTCCAATATTAAATCTGTGAATCTGTACTTTGGCAACAGTTTTTACTGTTTTCAGTTTCAATAGTGCACAGCATACAGATTATCAAGGTGATAGGCTCTGTTGAAGACAGGATTGAAAATAGAATTGGAACATATCATCAGTCCTGTATGCTCTACAAATTAATTCTAATTTAAATTGTAATTCACTTGATTCTAAATTGATGCTATGAAAATTGTAAAAATAAATGCTCCATATTAACTCATGTACTACTTCTTTTATCCCTTTCGAAATTCCAAAATAACATTAAAAAGTACAAACAGTCACTGGTAACCATCAATAATCTCTAAAAACTTCCTTATTGCCTGCCAGTCTGTCACTGTGTGCGGCGCTCCTCTAATATCCTATTTACGGAAAGTCCTTTTATGTACCTGTGAGGACACATAGCTCTATTCATAATAATCAGAATAAATTTGGCTCACGAAAAGTTTTTCAGAATCTTCTCTATTATCTGTAGTTGAACTTCCTGGTTAGATTTTTAACAAATTCCTATTGAGTTATTTTTCCCAGATTAGAAAGTCATGAAGTCTTATTCCTTGACCTTGCAGCATGGTCACTGGATGGAGTAGGGACCAGTTGTGGTTTTCCAGGCTCTTATTTGTCCCAATCAGTGAATGGGCCAGGACAATTGGTGGGCGTGAAAGATTACCATTTATTTAGGGAAGAAGTAAGAGTAAGAAAAGAAAAAGGAGAAAGAAGAGCAAAAGAAGTGTTCATGGAGAAAAGGGTGCTTGGAAGTAAGAAGAGAAGAAAATGTCCTACAAGCAGAACAGACCGCTGCAAGAACAAGAGGACAGTGGTGCAAAGTCCATCGGTGCAGTCCTTTTATGCCTCTGGTGCTGGTCTCTCCTTTTGCTGTCCCCAGGGGGCTTCAACTCTCACTTCAGATCCCTGCTGAGTCCCGGAACACACTTCCTTCCTCCCCCTCTTCCCAGAATTGCTGTATTCCAGTGTCTGCATGACAGGTCTCAGAGAGGTTTTTTCTCTGCTGCTCACCTCGCCACCAGACTTTTAGTCTACTTATAACAGTCACTTTTGTATCACAGTGACCATGTTTCTTGAATTTCATTGAGTACGTCAAATAGTTCCTGGAACTTTTCTTCTGAATCCTGTTCTAGGTGAGAAGTTTCGTTTATCTTCTGAATCTTTCTGTTATTTGACAACACTCTTCTTAGGTCCCACAAAATTTCTCTCTCTCTCTCTCTCTGTCTCTCTCTGTCTCTCTGTCTCTCTCTTTGTCTCTCTCTCACTCTCTCATCCTCAATAAATGTAAGATCAGCATTTGCAATAGATGGAAGACGAAGACTGAACTTGGTCTTCCTGTTCGTCCAAGTGTGGTGGAGTTTTCCTTTTCAGGTGTCCAAGGTTGGACAGAGAGAAACACACACAGTTTCCATTTAATTTCTAAGACTCTGTTAAAATTTCATAGGGTATATTCTGTTTTACTCAGGTACCATTTTTCCCCCAGGACTTTTCCCTCCTTTTTTTTTGAATGAGTGTATTCATCAAACAAAAGAGATTCTGAGTGAAGTGGGGGTTTTGTTTATTCATGACTTTTTTACCCAATAAGATAAGTGTTTGGAAAAATACAGTACTATTCCAAAAATGAAAGATGCTGCTTTCTTCATAGTTGTCAGGGATCTGCCAGTTCAGTGAGTGTGCATCAGTGGGAGGGTGGAAAGCAGGAGAGGAAAGTGGGAAGGGGTGACCCCAGACAGCATTTGCTAACCCTCAGGGTAGCATCTAGAGAGCAGGAGGGCTGCCAACCTGGTGAATAGTGGGCCTCCCTGAAACTTGCTTAGGAGGCAAAGCCTGGCCACTGACAATGGCCTTTTTTACTCTAAAAATCATACTCTTCATTTCGTGAAAGAAGTTAAAGACATTTCATGAATTGAATCTTGCTGAAGATTTTTTCAGTCTACCTCTGTCAGTTAGCACTTAGCAAATTAAATATTAATGCCTTATTTCAGGGACTATGGGATAACTACTTTAACCATTTCACAGGTAATTTGCTGTGAACAGGAATATTCTAAAGTTTTATTTTCTCATCTTTTCTCCCATAAATGCAAAAAAAGACACCCAGGACATTATTTCAAAGTCACCCTTAGCCATTCCCTGCCTCAAGGAAATTGAGCTCTTTCTTTCACAAACAAATGATTAACCTAACTACCACTCCAAGCAAAGTAGCACAGTTACTCTCCTGAGCATATTTATAAAATATGCAAATCCAACTTCTCCTTTGCTGCATTATTGCATCCATTATTTAGTTTCATTATAAAACAGTTGAGGGTGAAAAAGGATAATTAATGCAATTAAGTTTCCATGGTTTAAAAGTTCCCTAATTTTAGTAAATGTTTTAATGGAACTCTAGTGCAAAAATTGAAGATGAAATGTATTACCTTCATTATAGCAGTGCCAAATAGAACAAAATAATGACTGAAAACTCAGAATATTATATAAATGAACATTGATTACTTAATAGAACTATACAAGAAACTGTGTATATAGATTAGCAATGTTTCTACATTTTGTTTTTCTATGTTTCCGATGAACAGATTTAGGAAAAGGGATAGGAGTAAGGCTAAATTTCTCACTTTTAAAGAGCAGGAATCTATATTTTTATAGGGTGGCTTGATTGAAACATCACTGAATATGTATCACAACAATTTTCTTTTTCTTCATGTCTATTTAATATTAAAATTCAATGAACATTTTCTGGAAATCTGCCAAGTGTCAGACCTTGTTAGAGTATTTTCATTTATTTCCTGATGCTCCCAACAACTGATGAAGAAATTGAATGTAAAAACTAAAATGGTGATTTGTTCCATTTTACCCAGCTGGTCAGGTGAGAAGGCTAGTCAGCGAATGTCACTAATTGGTGGTATTGGGGATGCGAAGGGAGAAATGGGTTTATTTATTTATTTATTTATTTATTTATTTATTTATTTATTTAATTTTAATTTTAAACCAAGAACATGTATTGGTACATTCTACATACGAAATGGGTTTATTTAAAGGGTACCTGAATTTAAACTATTGTGGTTCCATTTCATCCTTCCCTGGTGTGATTGGATGTAAATATACATATATGTAAATACTTATGAATGAGTGTGTCATAAATATTTTTCTTGCCCAAGGGGCCTGATAGTTTAGGTGCTATTTTTAAATTGGCATAATTTACTATTTGCATTTTTTAGTTCTCCTAGAATAATTCTTCATCTTTCTAAAAGCTACTAATGAGATCATATAATGTTGGTTTTACTTTCAATATTTAAATATTTAAATTAAGAGTAAATGGGTGCTTTCTTTGCATATGGAGAGAAAAGGAATGTTTGTTTCTATTTTGTTGTTTAATTTATTGTTAAGCTTTAAGAAGAAGGATATTAGCTGTATATTTTGTAGCATTGCTTTAAGATTTATCGTATATTGGGTTTTTGCAGTAACTGGGAGTTTCTTTTTTTTAATTTATTTATTATTAGTACATGTTTGTAGTACATGAAGTTTACATTCATTTTGGGTAGTGGGCTCCTGTATGTAATATGGCTTGTTTTTTTTTTTTTTCAATCACCTTCTCCTTCCTACCCACTTTCCCACTTCAGCCTCTAAACCCCCTGTCCCCATTTTCATTCTTGTTCTTACTGTTCTTAGCTCACATTTATGACACATAGTGTTTATATTCATTGAGGTTATTAGGTTCCCATACATGGCATATCTTAATTCTACTTGCTTCCACTACCCCTCTCCCTTCATCCTGGGTCTCCTAGACTGCTTCCTATTTGCAAGAGATCTGTCCTCTTGTTTCCTTCTATCTAGCCTCTATTATGTTCTCTGTACTTCACCTTACTCAAATTAGAGAGCCCATACGATATTTAAACTTGTGTGTCTGATTTATTTCACTCAACATTATATTTTCCAGATGCATTCATTTTCCTACAAACTTCTCAAATTTATCCTTCTTTATAGTTGAGTAGTATTCCATTATGTATAGATACAGTATTTTCTTTATCCATTCATCCATTGATGGGTATACCAGCTGCTTCCAGGACTTAGCTATTATGAGTTGTGCTGCTATAAATATTAGTATGCATGTATCTCTATCGCATGATATCTTTACCTCTTTGGGGAGGATACCTAGAAAGAAAATAGCTGGGTCATCAGGAATGTCTAATTTTAATTCTTTAAGAAATCTCCATATTGCTTTCCATAAGGGTTGTACTAGTTTACATTCCCACCAAAGATGTAGAAATGTGAGAGGGTTCCTTTTTTACCAGAGCCTCACCAGCATTTATTATTCTTTGACTTCTTGATTATTGTCATTCTTTGTGTTATAAAATGGAATCTTAGCATTGTTTTAATTTGCATTTCTCTAATAACCAGAGATATTGAACATTTTTTCATATATTTATTGGCCTTTTGTGTTTCTTTTTCTGAGAAGTATCTGTTCATTTCTCTTGCCCATTTCTTGATTACGACTTTTATTTTAGGTGGTCTGATGTTTTGTGTTCTTTATATAGTCTGGATATTAATCCTCTTTCTGATGAGTAGCTGGCAAAAAATTTTCCCATTCTGTACTTTGTCTCTTTCACTCTACTAGTTGATTCCTTTATTGTGCAGAAGTTTTTTAATTTGGTATAATCCCATTTGTTTCTTGCTATTGTTTCTTGTGTAATTGGGGTCCTGTTTAAAAAATTGTTTCCTACACTTATGACTTCAAGAGTTTTATCTATTTTTTCTTTCAGTAGGTTCAGTATTTCTGTTTTAATGTTTAGATTGTTGATTCATTTTGGTTTTAGTTTAGTATATAGAGTTGTGGATCCTGCTTCAATCTGTAAACAGATAACCAGTTTTCCCAGCACCATTTTGTGAATAGGCTATCTTTCCTCCAATGTATGCCTTTGACCCCTTTGTGGAAGATCAAATAGCTGAATATATCTGAGGATGTTTCTGTATTCTCTGTTTTGTTCCATTCATCTACATGTCTGTTTTTGTGCTAGTATCATGCCATTTGTATCACTGTTGCTTTGCAGTATAGCTTAAAGTCAGGTATTGTGATGCCTCCTGCTTTGCTCTTATTGCCTAGGATTGCTTTTGTTATTCTGGGTCTCTTCTAGTTCCCTTGAATTTTAAGATTGTTTTCTCTAGATTTGCAAAGAATGCTTTTGCTATTTTCATTGGGACTTCATTGAATCTGTATGAGTTTTGAGAATATGGTCATTTTGAAAATATTGGTTCTGCCTACCCAGGAGCGAGGGACGTCTTTCCATTTTCTAACATCTCCTTCACTCTCCTTTTTGAGAGCACTGTAGTTTTCTTTGTACAGGTTTTTCACTTCCTTGGTTAGGTTAATACCTAGGTATTTAATTTTTCTTAATACTACCATCAGTAGTATTGTTTTCATAATTTCTTCCTCATTGAGTTCATTATTGGTGTGCACAAATGTTGATTTTGTATGCTGCTACATTGCTGAAGTTTATTAATTCTAAGAGTTTTTGGTGGAGCTCTTTGGGTCTTCTATCTGTAAATGATGATAGTTTGAATTCTTCCTTTCCCATACATTTCTCATTTATTTCTTTCTCTTGTCTGATTGCTCTGCCTAATGTTTCAAGTACTATTTTGAGTAGAAGTGGTGATAGTGGGCATGTTTGTCTTGTTCCCCATTTTAGAAGGAATATTTTTAGTTTTTCCCCATTTAACATGTTAGCCATTGGTTTGTCATAAATAGCTTTTATCAAATTCAAGCATGGTCCTTCTATACCTATTTTCTTCTGGGTTCTTATCGTGCAGGGTGTTGGATTTTTGTCAAAAGCCTTTTCTGCATCAATTGATAAGATTACGTGATTTTTATTCTTTTATTTATATGGTATAGTACATTTATAGGTTTGCATATGTTGGACCATCCTTCTTCTTTGGGATGAAATATACTTGGTCATGATGTATGATCTGTATGATGATGTCCTGCATTCTATTTGCTAATAATTTATTGAGGATTTTAACATCTATGTTAATTAATGAGATTGGCCTGTGATTTTCTTGTTTTAGTTGGGTCGTTGGTTGTGGAATCAAAGTGATGCTGGCTTCCACAAATGCGTTTGGAAGAACTCTGTCATTTTCCACTTCTTTGAAGAGTTTCAGAAGTATTGGTGATAAAACATTCTTAAAAAGGTTTTGTAGAATTCAGCAGTGAATCCCTCAGGTCCTGGGTTTTTTTTTAATTGGTAGTTTTTTTTTTTTTTAGACTATCTCAATTTCCTTGCTTGTTATTGGGCTATTCAGTATTTTTGTGTCTTCTTGGGTTAGCTTTGATAATATGTCTCACTCTAATAATCTGCCTATAGTAAGTCTCCAATTTATGGACATTTGAGCTGTGAACTTTCACAGATACAGACAAATTTCACTTTACAAACATTTGTAGATGTGAACATATCATGGAAGTAGCTCACATGTCTGCTGGATATTGTCACAGTTGGGCTGCTGTATGCTTACTGTACAGTGCAATAGTGTACATTACTATAGTGCTTAATCAAAGCCCAGGATGTCCACAAGCAAGAGGAAATACGATGATGATGTGGAGGGAACTTCCAGGAAGCACAAAGTCATATACATTGCATATTTGTGTCGAAGGTGTGTAAGTCTCACTTTGTCAGACTTATGAATGGATCGAACTTACAAATATTCTTCCAGAATGGAACTCATGCATAAGTTAGGGACTTACTGAACTAAATTTTTCATTTCGTTTGAATACAATTATTCATAGTAGTTACTATCGTCTGGATTTTGATGGTGTCCGTTGTAAATTTGCCTTTTTTGTTTCTAATTGTATTGATGTAATTTTTTTCTTTCTTCTTGATAAATTTGGCTAATGATGTATCTCTTTTGTTTATACTTTCAGAGCACCAGCTCTTCAATTTTTTTATGCTTTGTATATTTTTGTTCTCAATTTCATTGATTTCTCCTCTAATTCTTATGATATTCCTCTTTAATTGCAGTTTAGGTCTGGATTATTGTTGTTTCTCAGATATCTTAAGGTTTTTCAAAAGGTTATTTATCTGAGCTCACTCTGTTTTCCTAATGTGAATATTGATTGCAATGAATTTCCTTCTTAGGACTGTTTTCATTGTGTCCTAGAAATTCCAGTGTGTTATACATGCATTGTCATTAACTTCCAGACACTGTTTAATTTCTTCCTTGATTGTTTTTACGTGACATCATTAGTTGTTCAGTAGTATGTTATTAATTCTACTGGTGCCCCTAAATTTTCTTTTATTTCTTCTGTGATCGGTTTCTATTTTCATTCCACAGTGGCCTGATAAGGAACCATAAAGTGGTTTTATTCTTTTATATGTATTTAAGCAGGTTTTGTGGACTAGTATGTGATGTATTTTAGAAAAATACTCTTTGCTGAAGAAAAGGATGTACTCTGTAAAGTAGGGTGGCATTCTCCGTAGACATCCAGTAAGTCCATATTTTCAGGGTTACGGTTCAGCTCTGATGTTTCTTTATTGATCTTCTGTTTAGTTGATCTATCTTTTTGAGAACATGGTGTATTAAGATAGCCCATTCTTTTTGGGTTAGCATTTATTTGATGTTTTATGGTCAGCAGCATCTGTTTGATGAAGATGGGTGTCCAGTATTCACTGTATAAGTATTTGTGTTATCTCTTCTTTCTGGATTGTTTCTTTAACTAGTATGTAGTGACCTTCTTTGTCTCTTCTCATCAGTTTTAGCTTGACATTTACCTTGTGTGAGATCAAAATTGCTAGTGCTGCTTGTTTTTGGTATCCTGGTGTATGAAATATTGTTTTCTATCCCTTGAGTTTTAGTTTATGAATATCTTATTGGATTAGATTAATTTCTTGGTTGCAATATACTCTTGGATTATGGTTTTTTATCCACTCTGCCAGTCTGTTTTTTAATTGCAGAGTTCAAGCCAGTAGGATTGAAAGAGATTACAGAGAGATGTTAATTAATTACTATCTCTGTGCTCTTTCTCTGTGGGTGACTCCTTTTCTTTTCCTGTCATTTTGGGTTGTAGTTGTTTATCCATTGACATTAGTTGGTGTTTTCTTTCTGCCTGGGCACTCAGCCTTATTGGTTTTGTTGTTTCTGTCTGGGATATTCTTGAGCATTTTCTGAAGTGCTAGTTTAGTATTCATATATCTCTCGAGTAGTTCTTTTTCATGAAATGTCCTTATTCATTTATTTTGAAGGAAAATATTCTTGGTATGTTAGTCTGGGTCAGAAGTTTTTTGCTATTAGGGCTTGAAATACTTCACTCTCAACTCTTCTGGCCTTTAAAGTTTGTGTTGAGAAGTCTGCTGTAATTCTAATGGACTTATCTTTTTATGTGATTTTTTTGTTGTTGTTTTTCTCTGACCACTTTTAAAATTCTATTTTTCTGTTGGACATCTGGCAATTTGATAAAGTTATGTCTTGGTAAGTTTCCTTGTTCACCATACTTGTCTGGTGTTCTGGAAGTCTTGCTTCCTTGTATGTTGAACTTTTGCCTTATATTTGGGAAATTTTCTATTATGATTTCTGTAAAGATATTTATAATTCTGTGCGTGTTATCTTCTCACTTTTCTGTAATTCCTATTAGCCTTAGGGTCATCTTCTTACTGTCATCTAGTAGTTGCTGGATTTTTTTTCTTGCCTTCTTATTTTTTGTAGCATCTCTGAGTACTTTGTCATATTTTACCGTTTTGTCCTCAATTTCAGACACTCTGAGTTTATGTTCGTTATTTCTGCAATTTATGAATTCTATATAGTTTTATATTTCAGGTATTTCTGTCTGATACCTTTTCATGGATTCTATATCTTTGGTGAATTTGCCATTCATGTTTGGAACTGTTTGGGTCAGCTTTTCCAATTTTGTTTGCCCCAAATTCACATCGGGCATTTTTTTTTTTTTTTTTGTGGTGCTGGGGATTGAACTCAGGCCCTTGTGCTTGCAAGGCAAGCACTCTAATCACTGAGCTAAATCCCCAGCTACATCAGGCATTGTGAGTTATAATTTCATAAACTTTTGGGTCATTTCCTCTTTGAGCTTTTTGTAGCGCTTCACTATCTGGCATTTGCTTTCCTCTCAATATGTGCCCCTTTGATCTGCCTTCGGAGAGGTGGGAGACCTTGGGGGTATTCTGTTGTCTTGCTGTGCCATGATCTTCTGTGAATATATAACTGATTTTTATTTTCCCCCTTTTTCCATTTTTTTCTGCACTGTGGGTTGAGATCTAGTTGGATGATGAAAGTTTGTAGTTGATAATGAAGATTTTTTTTTTTGTAAGATATTGCCTCTCCCTGATGTTCAGTTATTTAAATTAAGTGATTTGGTCCTTGTTAATACATTTTGTAGAGAGAGTTACTTCTCGTTATAATAGCATCAACAGATCTGATCATATATCACTTAAAGTAGACATGGTATTTACACTTTTACCCTTTATCAATTCTCTATACAGACTATGTTCATTTATCGTTAGCAGTTGTTCTATAGTATTGTAGGAGAAGTGGAGGGAAGAGATTAAATGGTAAGTGAAAGAAGAGTACAAGGCACCCCAATAAGTTGGGGGTGTTGACGGGGCAATAGTGATACATGAAGAGAAAAGAAAAAGAAAATTTGATACGGATTCTGTTGGGTTGAAAGGTTAGTGTTGAGGATTTGAAGAAGATATTCATGGGGATAAGGAAGAGGAAAAGGAAGAGGGAGGAGTACTTTGGGACTGAGGAAAGCTCTGTGGCTTTTGGAACCTGTTGGTAGATTTGGGAACCTGTGGTGTAGAAAGAGGCATGGGAGGATAGGGGCTAGGCGGGATATGAAAAAGTGAAAGGAATAGGATGAGGTGGGAGGATAGAGGGTTAATACAGGAGATGATAGGAGTGTCTGAGACATAGATTGCTGCAGATTAGAAACCCGAGAGTAGGAGTTTATGTACTGGGAAATGAATTAATAAGATAATAGCGTTACTGTGGGAGCTTGAGATGAAGAAACTATATAGAGAGATGAGGAGAAGGGGAGAACCTAGCCTCCAACTAAATTGAAGCAAATAGAAGAAAAAATAAACAAAACCAACCAAATAAACACAAACCATAAAAATCAATATAAAAAAATCCTAGAAGATATCAAATAAGAACTGTGTTTAAATATTCCAATAGGAGGATCTATATGTGATGCACGTATAACTTCTTTGCCAGAAAGCCCGGGTGCTCACCCCCTTTCCTTGTTGGTTTCATTACAGCATCTTTATGCTGCGCCAACATCACCTCTGGCCTTTCCGTTGCAAAACTGAAGCTTCAGGTCTCAGGACTTCATTTCCCCAGTTTCTAGGCATGCAGGCAGAGTCTGATGCTGATGCAGTTCTTGGGGTGGGTGCTCTTCCCGTCCCCTTCCATGGGTGTGACTGTAGAATTGGCAGACATATTCAGTGGTAAATAAGGGACCTGCAGAGTTAGGGATGCATCTGCACACACTCTCCACTGGGCATTCTCAGGGGACTGCAATTGCTTTCAGACACTGGCTCGGGATTCTGCAAGAGATGGCAAGGGTGGGTGTGGAACAGCATGGTTCCTCACTCTCAGAAGTCTGAAGATTCCTCAGGGTCTGTGTGCCTGCCCGCTTTGCCCAGTGTGTGGATGGGTTTCCTTAGTCTTTGATGAGCACTGGTGGGGATTCTATATGGCACTGCTATGGCTGCAATTCCTTCTTTTTTGGGTGGGAAGTGCTGAGGATTGAACTTGGGGCCTTGCACTTGCTAGGCAAGTGCTCTTTCGCTGAGCTAAATCTCCAACTCCAATGCCTGAAATTCTTTCTTAACCATTGTGCCAAAGTGGCCCTGGCTCTGCGTGTTCTCCTTCTTGTTGTAGCTGTTGTCTGATTGCAGGTGTCCACCGTGTTCTCTGTAGCTCGGCATATACTCTTGTGACAAGTGGCATGCTGGTGTGTAAGGCAGGATCAGAGCCTAGTTGACTGTGGTCGGGGCTGGTGCCTGTGACCTAGCAATCCAGCAGACATATAGGACTCATGCTAGGCAGTTTAGACATACTTCCCATGATTCAGCTGACCTGCAGGCTTGTGCCATCCAGTCTGTGTGCATTTGCCTGTGGCTCGGTGGGCACTCTGGGCAAGTGAACTATTTAGGTGAGTGCTGGGGGCCAGGCATACCCAGGCTGGGGAATCAGCAGGTGATCTGGGCAGACAGGCTCCTGAGCTGTGCCAGCTCAGCTAGGATGTCCTTTGTCTGTATCCTGTCTGGTCTAAGTCTGGCAGGGGCTGGGCTTCAGCTGTCCTCAGTACCTGCTGGAGCGGAGAACACAGAAGTGTAGCTTTCCTCAGTGTTGGCAGGTAGAGAGGTGGAGTGTGTGGAGGAGGGCAGAGAATATAAAGGCTGTCCCAGGATTCTGGTCTCTGCAGCATTAGATTGGTTCCCCAGACTTTTTGCCTCACCATCAAGCCCGCTTCCCTTTCTCGATGGTCTATTCCTTTGACTTGACCTGTGTGTATTGTTTTCCTTCATTTTCTGCCTCAGTGTGAGAACCCTGATCACCTTCTCAGTGTATCCTTTGTGAGCTTCTTTGATGTGATGCCTCCGTTAGTCAGCCATGTTGAATCTCTGATTTATCATATCGTAGGTAAACATCACTGTATTTTGTTTATTTTAACTTTTTAGGGTGGGTGCTGGGGATTGAACTCAGGGCTCTGCGCGTGCTAGGCAAGTGCTCCACCTCTTGAACTAAATCTCCAACTCCTTAACTTCTGCAGAATACACCACATTGTAATCACTGAATCTCCAGTGAAAGAGCACTGTTCTCTGTTGGTTGTTTCTATGGTGAATAGTGGTGCTAAAAATGTTCTTGAGTTTGAATCCAGCTCTACATGTACAAGCTCTTGTCTCTTGGGGATATAGTCTTAAGAGTGGAATGTTTGAGTCATAGGAGGTATGTGATTGTTCAGTTCTAGGAAAATTTCCAATTTTACCACATACTTCCTATTTACATCTTGAATTCTTTATTAGTTCCTAAGATGACTACAAATATTGGTGATCAGTATCCAGTCAATGATTATTCATTGAGCACCAACACATAGGAAATGTCTGCGCTTTGACCTGGGGCAAACCAACAAACCACAGTCCCAACCCTTTCTCTCAAAAGTTTCCTCACTGGTAGATTGAAATCTCTGTCTCATGACAAGGTTGAGAAAAATCTCTCTTTCATACATGCATACACACAAAGACATAGACACACACAGAGGAGGCCTATTTTTTACTTTCTCTCTCTCTCTCTCTCTCTCTCTCTCAGAAAGAATATGGGTAAAACATGTAAGTTCCTACAACTTTTGCAAATTGAGCAAGTCAAACTAGATTCGTATCTATCAAACTGTGTCCTCTGTCCTGTGGTGCCATCATTTCATGGTGATATGGACAGTGGAGATTATTTTGTACCTGAAGGTAGACATAAGAGAGAGTTATAAGAGATAAAGCCAGAAATGTAGACCCGCTGACACTACTAACCAACTAGCATGACTTTTATCCCTAACTATTTTCATGAGTCCATGTGATGAAAGTCTTCCTTTGATAACAGTCAAAAGCAGGAAACACATCAGAGCAGGTAATTTCTCAGGTTCTTTTTTGCCCTAATGTCCTGGGATTATGCACTGTATTATTTAAAATAATCCATGCTAGGTGCTATTAGCTTTAATTTTTAAAGCCCTAAATCTCAGTAGCTTGGCCGACAAAGGTTTACTTTTAACCCACACACAACCCACTGTGTGATGACAGGGCTCCCTCATCAGGCGACTCAAGGACTTCAGTCTTAGAATGCTGAGCTCTCACCTTATATGGCCTTTGAGGTCCTGGCAGCTCTGGAAGAGTTGAGTGGAGGAGGGCTGGGTGAAGAAGGCATTCTGACCCTTAACCGACTTAGTTCAGGAAAGATATTTGTTCATTCATCAAACCAAGTCACGAGGCATCCACAACTACAAAGGAAGTCAGACATATGAGTGGTCATACTGAATGTTTGGTACACAGTAAGATTCTCTAGCAAATGTACCAAATACACGAACTGTAATTCAAATACAAAAGGGGCAGAATGATTGCAGTAAAGATGAGATATAGTTGAATACCAGAGACTTCATAAACAAGGTACTTTGTTGTCCTCTTATAAGTTATCTTTTTCAAAAGCCTTTCAATGTGGTCTTTTTATTTGTTTACTTTCTGGAAAAAAATATTTCCATGTGGACTGCTAATTCTCCTCATTTTAGGAATGAAAGATAAGATATAAAAATTGGATTATTGGTCTCTATTGTACTCAGATACAATTTAAAAAATAATTTCTCCAGTTCTACCACAGAAAATAGATGTAATAATCTATGTTAATTTAGAACATAATTCTACTAACCCACAGCTTATCAGCCTGTGCAGCCTGTTTCCTTTTCCATGGATCAGAATGCAGAAGCCCTTTCCTCATGAAGTGTGTGCCTGATTTTCTGTGTTGTCCTCAGATGAAGGAGAACACAGAGTACAAACAGTGTTCCTGACAATCTTTGATGTGACTTAATTTATTTTTGAGCTTGAGGATATGACTTTATCATCTAGTTACTTTTTGCATTTCATCTCCTGGTGGTTCAGTGTGGTTCATTTTCTTTTCTTTCTTTCTTTTTTTTTTTTTTAATGTAGTTCACTTTCTGATACAACCGATTTAATTTTCATGTTGATGATGAGAGAAAGAGATTCAAAGACTGCATCAGAAGCAATTAAATCATTTTGGGAAGAGGCCACTGCTGAGTTACTACACTCTTTGGGGGGTGATTCTGCTGACTCAAAGTAAGAGCATAATGGAAAGAAGCCCGTGCCTCCTGTGGGTGTGTGGCTGAAAGCGGAATTGGGAAAAGAGTTCAGTTAGAGAAGCAGAGATAAAATTACAAATCTACTGATACTGGAAGTGACTGACATTAAGGGACATGTTTCAGCATCTTGGTTTAAAAAAGAAAAAAAGAAAAAACATCAAAAGGGGCCTGGAGTGTAGCTCAGCTGCAGAGTGTGTGCTTAACATGCTAATGGCCCTGGGTTCAATCCCCATCTCCCCCTGCCCCCAAACCACTAAAGGCCCCTAGAAGGGAGAGAAGTTAATTAGCATGAGGCATAGAGGCCGGAGAGAAGATGCTTTTTGAAAAATGTAGGGAAATATATTTAAGATCTAACCTTGGCATGAAATGTTTGTAAAACAATAAAAAACTTCTACAAAGGAAAGAGATATATTTCATTTCCTGGCCTTGATTTAAAATGGAGACAAAATGGGGCAAAGATTTGAGGACCAAAAATAAAAGGGGGGGTTGGTAAGACCATTTTGATTATTCCTGTGTCTTTTGAGGGAACACTTGAGAAGAGGATTAAGTAAAGTTTCTTTTTTATTTAAGTCCAGTGATTTGGATTTTTTTTAGTTGTTTGTCCCGCTGCCAGTGGCCACTCACAAGCAAATATCAAAGGTGATTTTTGTAGTGTTAATGAAGTAACTCTCTAATGGGTTTGTTGTGGAACTTTGTGCTTCTCTCTCATTTATTTTACTAGTTTTCTTGAGGAAACCTTCTAAGGTCTTTATTTGATGTTACAGGTACTAAGGCTTTAAATTATCAGCTGCAAACGCCAAATACCAATAGCCATAGGAGATATTAGAAAGGTAATTAGAGCAGAAAAGTGTTAAAGCATTAAAACTGAGGTGATTTTATAGATAAATTCTAACTAAATATTAAACAAGTAATTTCTACATTATTTAATTAATATAAGAAATAAAAAAGGAATCAAAATCTTCCTTATTTAAGAAACCAATATAGCTTTAATACTAAAATATTATATAGTACTCCTTAGGAAAACATAAGATTATTTTGACTTATGAATATTGATGTAAAAATTCAAAATAAAATGTGAACCCATTCTATGGCTTAAATGACTAATAGCCTGTGAGTAAAAAAAAAAAATGAGGAAATCAAGCATAGTTCATTTCTCATAAATCACATTCAAAATGTACTTTCTCAAAATGTGTTTCAATTATAATTATTTTATTATGTTCTAAGATGCCAAATAGACGCAGATAAACTTTCTCAAACATTCTTCATCAAGCACTCTTCATAAAACCGTATAAGAATAGAAGGAAATTAGTCAGATATGATAAAAATTGTATAAATGTCCACTCTTGATGCTACATTAAAAAAAAACTAGTGCCATTTTTTCAATATAATGATAGCAGATACAGAGATATTTATCACTGCTATTATTCAATAGTATTTTGAAGATTTTACCTGATGCAGTTAAGCAAAAATATTTTTTAGACTACTTCAAAAATCAGAATAAATAGTTGAAAAGAATTAAAAAATTGCTGATAATATAATTATTTCAAGAGGCTTTATTAAGCACTCTTAGACTGAATAAGATAGTTGGTAATAAGACTGAATGTGTGTGTGTGTGTGTATACACACACACACACACACACACACACATACACACATATGGAGTCTGCCAAAAAATGTATATACACTTCGAAAAGAAAAACTTGTATATATATTTTAATACTAAATTTGTTGATACATCAGGAGATTAATACAAGTTAACTTTGGCCTCTGTAGTTACGAAAGGTGCTCAAAGTGGTGGCCCATTAGCTTTCAGACATTTACTAGTATGGGAAACTGCTGCTTGGGTAACCTTGGTCATTGAGATTGGTGCACACTGATTTTCAATTCCTTCTCTGACAGCCAGCAGTGTCATGGGTTTTCTGTGATATATACAACATCACCTCGCATCCCCCATACAAAGGTAACACCATCTGTTGAAAAACATCACGCTAGTTTTCTTTTCCTGAAGTGTGTATATATTTTTAGACTCTAGATAGATAGATAGATAGATAGAGATAGAGATATAGACATCTATCTATCTATCTATATCTATAATGATATCTCTCTATATCATCTGGGGTACAGTTGTGTCTCTATGCATCTTGACCCAAATAAAACGAACCATAAATCACCTAGATAGAGAAGATATTTGATTATATAAGGAAAATATGAACTATTGCAAAGTACTCACATATGACCCAAATAATAAGTAAATGTCTAGATAAACTCTATTGTCACAAAAATAGCAGTTGTTCAAAAAATATCTTATAATTTCATGTAACTGTACTTGGCATTTCAAGGATTTCTTTTGGAATAGGTAAAAATCATCTTAAATAATAGAAGGATAAATGTTTTAGATGAGAGCCAAAACATCTATAATAAAGTAGAAGAATGATCGTGGTTTAAAATAATTAAAATGTATGGAAACTTAATGTATGAAAACACTGTTCAGTTTTCACCAGAATCTCAAGAACATGTGGGAAATGAGCGTATAATAAGGATAAATTTTAATCCAATGCATAAGGGATGATTTATTTAATAAAGATTACTATCATGTGGAAGAGAAAACACTAAGGAGTTTGTCTTTTACAGTGTCCAAAAATGTCACCTATATTGACTATCCAAAAAATAAAAATAGAAGAAAATTTACCAGACAATTTACATAATTCTAGAGTATAAGAGACCATGAAATTTAGACACTACACCAAGAGAACTTAAAAGTATATATATTGGGTTATTAATTTCTTAAAGCTTGTATCATTATTTAGAATCGTGAAGTGCAATGTCTGAGATTTTTTCCATTTGCGAATTGACAGTTTAGCCTGGCCCAGTTTCATAGGTGCCCACAGAAGATCTGACTTCCGGTTCACAGACAAAGGAAGAACTTCCTTCCTCATAGAGGCAGCGGTAGCTGGAATATTAGCCTTTCTTGGGCCTGTTTCTTGGCCCCAATTCTTGTAAATGCAGCGGGTCGCAGGAGAGGTACCCTGAGCATAGGACACCTGCATTTTTAGTGGACAATAAGCATGCCTGCTCTTTACCCTTGAGGGAGGCATCATCTCTGTCTTCCATGGCTGTTCACTTTACACATATCCTTGTAAAGCGAGAACAGAGCACAGGCTTTCAGCACTTCTACACAGTAGACGCACTGCTGCTTGTCAGAGATTTACAGTAAGCTGCCTCCAACAACAGTATAAATAAAGTCAAAGGTAAAATAACAAGTGTCATAAAAACACTTACAACACATACAATAAACAACGAATATGCCTGAAACATGTGTTGAATATTCATATTAATGACCAGGAAATTCCATGTCAATAATCCAGTTCTTACAAATATTTATTTATAGGACATTTACATAAGCATTGTTTCTAGTGACACTAGTTGAGACACAACCTGAATGCCCATCAGAAGAAGAAAGATTACATAATTCAAATATTTCTCTATTCAGTTCTTAGAAAAACCAGCGTTAGATCTATTTCTGTCGAACTAGAGAGAAATCCATATTATGATATAAAGTGGAAACATCAGAGTAAATGTCAGGAAGAGACAGAGAACGGGAATGGAGGGCAAGGGAAGGGAAGCAAGGGAGGAAAGAAAGAAGGAAATCTATCTGTATTCATATTTTTGTGAACATGAGAGAAAGAGGTGGAAAAATATATTACCATTGACTTCTTGAGGTCAATCGTTAACTTTCTAAAAATGCTGTTCATCTTCATGTTGTTTCCCCTATTACAAACTATGTAACAAAAGAAAAAGAAAAATTAAATTTGCTGTAACTCTGGCAGTAAACGAGTCTCCTCACGCTTTGGTTGGAACTCATTCATTTTTCTGCGTGTTAAACAACTATTATTATTTTCTTTGTATCAAAAACTTTAAGACACCAAACTATACAGTCATGAACAAAAATTCTGTGCCCTCATGGAGCTTAAATTTTAGTAGGAATGCCAGAAAATACAAAAATAAACATAAAATATATGTACTCATAAAAAAGCTTGGTACCTACCATATTTTATACTGAACTCCCAAAACAAAACCCTAAGTCACAGGAATTTGTTTTGTGAATTAGAAGAAAGACATTTTAAATTCTAAGTTAAAGGGAAACAACAAGGTAAATAAAAATCTGCCGTGACATTTGATCTCAACCCCGCCACACAGTTTAACAACTCACCCATATATTTACTTACATTATAGGCAACCAAAGCAGGTTTCATTGTGAGTAGGAGGAAACAGGAAACAAACAAGCTTCTATCCAGAGTACTTTATTTCTATAAAAACTCTCAACCCAGTCTTCAGCCACTACAGATGAGAAATACTGCCTCTAACAAGACAGGATTCGCTTTAAGATAAGAACAGTCAGTGTGGACTCGGAGAGGTGCGTGTGAATATGTTCACGAATGAAGTGGTTCCTCAAATCTAGAGCAAGAAGGAGCGGTTAAAGTGACCACATCGCTTTTCTGTTGGGGCAGGTAGTAAACAGACTTTGAAATTAGCATCAATTGAACTTTTGGTCTTAATAGCAAGAAAGATTTTTTTTTGCTTGTTTGTATGAAAAAAAGGAAAGTGATTTTTTAAAAAAATAAGCATATGGACTTTTAACAGACACTAGGCCAGAAGTGTTTCTTTGCTGAAGTTTGCAATGACAGTAACTGCTTCCTGGGTTTATATTTATGTCTTCAGTCAGCCATGCGATCTGAAGTTTTACTCATTGACCTGATATGCAGGATAAGGGTCTCTGAACTCATAAGTAGAAGTTCTTTTTCTTAGTGGGTTTGTTATCATTTAAAGTGATGTTTTTCTTCAGGGTCTCTTAGAACTCCTAGACTATTCTGTAACTCAGTGATAACTCTGCAGGTGAAACCCTTCCATAAAATAAAGCAAAAATGTTAATGGCTGTCAAATTACTCAGCATAAAAGCCAAGAAATAATGGATTTATAATGCATTAGCTGTTTAAAAAGAATTGTCAATTAAGTTGCTCAGCCATTTGCAAACAAATTCATCAGACAAGAGCAGATACTGCTAAAATATTTAAATCCTTAAAATAAAAGAAGATGAAGGTGTCAAAATTGACGGAAACAAATATCCCATAATAAAATCACGAAAATGTTCTTCCTTAAACAAAACTTCACTGCTGCTCTCACTGCACTATCAACCTGGTATGTGAAGAAGGGAGGCAGAGAAAACTTGGGGTGTCTGGTGAGACTGAAAGTGGCCTGTAAGTTAGCAGGATTGCTGGTAGACATGGTATGTCTTTAAGCACATAATACAATATTTTGCACTTATGTAGCATTTTATACTTCACCAAACGCTTTTACATATGTTACTTCACTTAAGCTTTTTTTTTTTTTTTTTTTTTTTTTGGTACTGGGAATCGAGCTTTTAAAGACTGTTTTACTAGCAAAGAAACTAAAGTTCAGAGAAGGAAGATGAATAGCCCAAGTTTATACGACAACTATGTCAAAAGTAGATTTTCTAATTTCCCTCGTAGCATGCTTCAGCCACACTAGAGCTGTATGTTTTTTAAAAGATGATCAGAAAAGCTGCTTGCCTGTCTGCTCTAGAACAATTTATTTGACTGCAGAATGACAGTGTAAGTAGTTTTCCTGACAAATTCCAATATTCTTTCTCCAAAAAAAAAAAAAAAAGTAGAATTCCTAAGATTATTCAACTCAAGGCACTCATTTCACAGAGGAGTAAACTGAAGTCCAACAAGAATGAGCAACTTTCACGGGGGCATCTAGCAAGTTGGAGAGTTGGGAATAAATGTCTTACACACCAAGCCTTCAAGTACTCTTTCTGCAACCTTGTGCTGCCTCCACCTTGCTCAGCACCCTAATTCCCTTGATTCTTTCACTAAACCTCCAGAGAATTCACCTCAAGTTGTTGAATCAGTCTCAAACCCTTCAGAAATATTAGACATATAAATAGATTTTCTAGGGTAGAAATTATTTCTTGGAGGACCATCATGGTCTGCAGGCTCCAGTACAAAATCTTTGATCTGTTAGTTGAATTGTTCCTGAGCTTAATTCCTGCCCGTGAATGGGAGTCACTCTCTATAAAACTGCCTTAATAAATATTCAAGTACTTCTTTGAGATAAAGATGTTTCTAATACTAAAGCTGAGAAAGACTTGTTTCTGTTTCATTTTGTTTACTTGTACTCATAAAACATAGCCAGTAAATGTAATTTGTAGTGATTATCTAGGTAAAAAAAAAATTTTATTGCTTTCAGCAGCAAGAGAAGTCTAAACTTTTGGATAAAACATTGTGTTTTAGAAATTTTAGAAAAGAAATGCAATGCCAGGATCATTTTTCATGTCTATGAATTTCTAGCTAATATAATGATATATTTTGACCTGTGAACTGAATTCTAAAATAGAATTAGACTAAATTATAGAAATAGACTAAATTCTTAAAAACCTGAAAAGCCAGAAAGGCCATAAAGTGATCAATAATTACATCAAGTTAAGTCAACATTATCATTATATGAAAGTAAAAAGTCTAATATTTCGTATCATACTGTTGAGTCTTAGTGTACCTTTAAGGCTGATTAAACAAGTATTTGTGATAGTTAAAATACCAACAAGATTTCCAAAACTGGTTGGTTATTTACTTTCAAATGAATAATGTAGTATTATTGTTACTGCATTAGTAAGCCTCAATCAATACTGCCTTTAATTATCTAACTTCATAGTAATTTTTCAAATCTAAATTGACAAATGATTGGAGTGCTTTTAATTGACAAGGTGGAAGAAAATAACACTTTGGCTGGAATGTGCTTGCTCTGATTTGTTACATGGGAATGGTAAGATTGTGTTGCTCTCTGGGGATTGAAATAGAGGCATGAGGTGGGCTGAAAGAGTGATGGAATTCTGGGCTGAAGCTCCTGCAAGAGCCAGTTTGCAACCCTCACCTGCATCTTCTCCCTGCAGTCAGTCCTGAGGATGGATTTTGCCTAATTTTCTCAGGAGTTTGAACTTGCTAAAAATAGGCACACCACGTGCATACCACATACCTCCTTCAGTGACAGATTTTGGCAGTCTTGACCTTTCGTGAGTTTAATTGTAGTTCTTCTCTGCTTTACCTCAGTAAGATTATCTGGTGATACTATAGTTGTGTGTATCTAGAACTTTGTATGTAGGAAAGGCGGCGACTTGGTAGGTCTGAAAGTAGATGTGGAGAACCTAGGCTTTCTCATGGACTCACAAGGGCCAGTTTTCTTAGGAGACTGGTCACATAAACTTGATCAAAGTACAGTGTTTTAGGTTTGGAAAGAGTGTGGGGAGGAGGTAATGTGCTCATAGTATAAATCATCCTCTCATATCAGAAGGAAATATTTATAAATTAAAACAGAAAACTGCAAGTGGTCTCACTTTGCACAGTAGTGCAGGCTTTTTATAATAACTGAAACTTGAAAAGCGAGCTTAATAATCAGAACAATTATGATTGTCCCGTCATGTTTAAAACTTTTTCCCAAGACTTACTTCTAACTTACTGTCAAATAAAAACATATAAGAAATTGTGAAATATTATTACTTATTTAGCATCCTGTAATACAAAACACTAGAAACATTGAGAAATAGTGTTGTGTTTCTTTGTAAGAAACTTTTAAAGACTGTTTTGAACAATGCTTGCTCCTTTCTTTTTGCCATATGCCTTACCATATGAAGCCATTACCTTTTCTCTGCCTTGGTGAATTGTCACACTCCTTTCTAAGGATAAATCAACTTCCAATATTTTATCCTTTCCGTTTAAGTGTCATAAAGTCACTGAGAGTTTCTTTGATTTGGAACAGTTTGCTATTGTCACTTCTAAAGCATCTTCATCCTTACCTCTATAAATTCACCTTTACCAAGTTTCTCTTGCTGCACATCAGAGTCTCCCAAACACTGAAAGTCCCATCATGTTGCAGTCAGGATAGATATGATAATTTTGCTTCCAGCATTATCACTTTGCTTTGCTTAGCTGCAATTTCATCTTTTTTGATCATCTCCCTCTGTTGAATGCCATTTTTGTAAATTGCTGTGTGGGTTTATCAGCCTAGCTACATACTTTGTTGTCTGTGTGAACTGGATGGCAGATGTATGGTTAGTAGGCTACGACGGACTTTGAAAGATAAAGCCTGTGTGTGAACTGAAGATCTAGCAGCAGATCTTGTACTTTACGCCATTTCACAGTAAATATACTGTGGTAACTGAAACTTCGTTCAGCTGTGTTTGGGTCGTGGTGTTATTTAACCTGACTGTGTGGTAACAAATCCATGCATAGCTAAACAATGCAAAGAGAAGACTGCATTATTCCATAATGATTATAAAATATATTGGGACTAAGTATAACCCAGTGAAGCAGAGAATAATACTCATGCCAAGCAGCACTCCGGGACACATTGGATCCCCTTAAGGGAATGTCTGCTTTGTATAGCGGACAGACCGACCCACAGACTTGCAGAAAAAGCTGGGCGAGGAAATCATTTGGGATGGATGTCAGCTGAGGTTTGTCCCAGCATAGACCTGACCAAAGGGAATCAGAGAGGACATAAAGAAAATTGCAAACACCAAGCACTGCCTAAGAGATTAGTGTTTTTAAGTGCAGATGAGGTGGTCCCTAAAATAGTATGTGTATGGGGATTACTTTGGATGTGTGTCTGAAATTAAGATTTTGCAGTGGCTGCTAGAGTTAGATCTAGAGAAAACTAGTTTTCCAGATTGCGACCCAGTTTCGCCCTTCTGCTGGGGTGGCCTGGAAAATATGATTAATTACTTGATTTCTTGCTGTAGGCATGAAATGGAACCATACCATAGGTAAAGTGAAATCTTGAAAGACTGTGCCAGAGGCTTCTAGAAGCTGTCTTTGGAAAGCCCTTATGGATCTTTTTACTCCAAAATGAGATTTTTCAGCTATGGGAGGCAGTTAAGTGATTTGTTGAGGCAGTAAGTAGCAGTTTAAACTGTACATAATATGTGATATTCACAAATGTTACAGTTTTGTTTAAATACATGTAGGTCCGGTGTGCCGCAATTCCTGTGGTGTCTATTTTTGTGGACACTCACTGATATGGTAATTACCTTTATGAATTGGTCTATGAATAGTGAGTAGACACATAACCCTTATCAAAGGGTGGGAGGAGAAAAGTTATCTCCATTATTTTTCTACCTGAAAGAGAGCTTGTGCAACTCTGGTGGCATTTCAGTGGCTCCAAACTGCATTTCTTAAACCTTACAAAGTACGAACCTTTGTAAATGTCTGTCTTAGATGGATGTCTTCCCTTTGATAAAGAGCAGGAACTGCCCAGCTCGGACTGCTGCCCTGTCCTGCTAGAGTGGCCCAAAAGGATGAGAGGGAGTGTGCTGGGGTCTTGCCTTTCCTTTGGAGGCAGCCGGAGCTCAGAGTCTGGGAGAGCTTAACAGATGAGGCCAGCTGCATTCCCTGGGATGGTGGCAGCCGAGTGAAGCAAGAGGATACTGTGTAAATGTTCAATGTGCCAGTGTTCAAAAGAAAACAAGATGCTGTTGCCAGCTGCCAAGGTGGCTTTGTTCCCTACTTTTGTGCAAGCCATTCCCAATAAGGCTTGGGTCGCAGAATTTCACTGCACCAGTACACAGTGGCAATAACTCATCCCAGGGGTGGAAAATTCCAACACAAACATACCCTCTGGCCGTGTGTAAGTCAGTGTGCTTTCCTACTACCACGTCCGTCTCCTCTCTACCTTACCCCAGGCCGAGCCTTGAATCCATAGTGGGGCAATAATGGTCCATGCTTGGGTAAGCACAACAGAGGGCCTAAGGAAACATCTATGCTATGTTCTTTTTCCCTCGTGGCAGTAGAATTATCAGATCTAGATCCTAAAAAATAATACTTTCTCAATGAAATTTGATGGTCCCTCCTTTCCGTACAGTGCCAATTTTCATATTTAGAAAAAATGGTGTTTGGTCTTTGGAGTGGGAAAACCTACTGGATCAGAAGTCTGTGATGAGTGGTGGCAGCGGGGAAATGTGCCTACAAAGTTGGCATCCTTACACCTACTTAGCAGGGTATTTGTAAAATGTTGTCCTTTATAAGTCCTTTCAAAAATGTCTGATTTGTAGCCCTCACTCTGGTCCTGAAGAATCTGAAGCTCAGAGGAATCTCGAAGTCTATATATATATGGTGACTGGGTAGGACTTCTGTGTAAACATCCCTACTTAGGTTACTTGGCTAGCATTTGAGAGCAACTTGTAGACTTTTGTAAAGTACTTTGAGGTCTACCTGGTGTTTAAAAGGTAGGTATTAATGCAATTTTTATTTTATTGTTCTTTAAAGAAAAGTATCTCTTGGCTTTAAAGATGCTAAAATCACACATGAAAACTGAATCTGGATGATTCTGTAGAATTCTAGAGTCCAATTGCCTAGGTTAGAATACTAATTTTTCCATTTACTTGTTGTCTAACCTTGAGTGAGTATTAATGATTCTGTTTCCTTATCAGTAAATCAAAGATAATAAACAATACTTACTTTCATAATGTACTTGTAAAAACTACTATCTCTCACATATGTAAATTTGAAAAGACATTTAAAAATCTGAATATCTCTGAAAGCAGAGTATACTTTAAATCAATGGCATTTCATAGTATTGTGGATAGTGTGTTTTTTCTTTCTTGGTGTTATACAATCTGATAATGCTTTTTATAATCGATGACAGCTTAGATTTAATGAAGTATGGTAAATGATTTAATCTATGGAAATTGATAAAAAGAATGTCTTATTCATAGTAAGAATTTAAAAGAGTGGATATTATGGATTGTCCTCCACCCACTCACCCAGGAGAGGGACATGTTTCAGGTGGGTCTCTGGATTGGTGATAATTTGCTTTTTCTAAGTTTAACTGGTAGGCTGTCTTGTGCATCTCTGTATACTTATCTTCAGGATTCAAAATTGTTTTGATCTTTTCCTCCCGGGACCACTTCCTTCTCCTTCTGATTTCTATCGTGGAATAGTAGAACTCGAACTGCTTTTACCTGTGGATGAAGTGGTGGGCGGGAATTGTTAGCAACTTTCTTTCATTATCTAGAATGGGCCAAGTTATTCTTTCTGAGGTTTTCAGTCCAATGGCTTTTCCTATAATAATGCTCTTTGTTTCTTAAAGACTCTTAAGTGGAGAGGAAAAGGGAACATGAATATAGGGGCTTAGTATAATTTAAATGCACATTTCAACCTGAGAGTTGGTCTTATCCTCCAAATGATATTAGAAAACTCATTGTCCTCAGTAGAACACTAGCTAATAGTAGTTTTACCACTAAATGATACCTATGGTACCTCTTTTTATTTATCTCACTTAAGAGAGACAATGCTAATGAAAAATTGTGTTACTTTGGGAGCATTATACTTAACATAAAATGTATACTTGACTAACTTCCAAAAGAATATGTGAATTGGGAAAAGAATTGGGTGACCATCAAAGGTAAGGCTTTTACGGCTCAGAGCACAGAGACCATTTGAAAGATGCAGAGGGAATAGATGTGTCCAGGTACTTTTAAAGAAGAGATTACAATAATTTTACAATTAGTTAGTCCTATTTCCATTGTGGTTCTTCTAATAATGTGTAAGAAATGAAGGCTAAACGTGTTTCATTTTTTAAAAAACATTATTTAAAGCTCTGTGGAACACAATTTGGAGGACATAAACACGTTATCTCTAAAGTTCTCAGTAAATTTCCAAAAGGAATTTTTTACAGACAGTATTATGATAGATTCATATATATAAAAATAGATCTAGCTATTATAATTTAGGCATAAATTAGACTACATGTATAAAGCCTTAAGCAAATAGGGCTTTTAAAAAATTCTAGCTTAAAGAAAGACAAATGGGAGGCGTTTTATTTTGTTTTTCAGCAAGAGGTATGCAAAGCTGATTTCCTGCAAAAAAAAAAAAAGTGATGAATCTGAATATGAAGAGAAGATCTGCAGGTAAGAATATAAATGCTGAAATTTAGTTTCCCATCTTAAATATTACGGGAATGGCTTAGCATCTTGGTGACTTACGATATATACAGTGTTTTTGTTTTGTGAGCTTCTCTAGTAACACATACAGTCTTGCCTAGACTCCCTGCATCCTTCTGGTTTGCATTGTGCTATGCAGTCGTCCTTCAGTATCTGCTGGTGTTGGATACATGACCTGTGTGGATACCACATCCTCCTGTGTCCTTTAAATAATCTCTAGATTTCTTACACCTGATCCAATGTAAATGTTATGCAGATAGTTATTATACTTCATTATTCAGGGAATATGACAAGAAAAATATCTGTACATGTTCAGCACAGTGTTTTGGGAAAATATTTTTTATCTGAGTTTGGCAGGTTTTTGAATCCATGTATACAGAGAGCCAATTTATAAACAAAGTTAAAGAGCTACATTCCTAAAAAGATCCTACTACAATTTTAGGGAAATTGGAAAAAAATCTTCTAATGACAGTATGAATCTCTATCTTCACTTCTCTGTAGTCTACAATTCTCTATAGTCTGTATAGTAAAGAGATAAGAAATACCAAGTCTAGTGTGAGCATTTTGGATAAAACTTTAGTCAAAGGAATAATATAAACAAGTTATATTGTTATATAACTGATACCCACCCAGAAAATGAGAATAGTTCTCTGTTCTTCTATAATTTGGGGTCAGAATTGGGGAACATCACAAAGCTTCATCACTGTAATGCTAATCTTTTTGGGTTTCTCAGCTCACCCATACTGGGTCTGAGGAGACTTGCCTGTGTCTCTCTTACTGAGGAGCAAAACTGACCTGAGCTGATTTTCAAAGATTCTCTCTAAGCAGAGATTTAGAAGTGAAAGTCTACTATATCTGCTTTGATGTATCAAAACAAAATTAGAGACATTTCCAGCACTTGAATGAAAATGTCAGCTGATAATATGAAAAGGTAGAGTGCACAGAGCACAGCTCAGTAAGTTTGATGGAAATGGCATCCAGGAGATGGCCCATAATTGGATACTGTAAATGATATAATGAAGTCTGTGGCCCTTGAAGGAAGGCAGGCAAGAGTCTATGAGATGCACAAGCAGGATTCAGAGAGACTTGGGTCACTGTCTACGATGGGCAACACTGAGAACCACATTGTTTTCTGAGTGAGTTTTTTCTGAATGAGTTTTTTCTAATCAAAAAGAATTTACTACTTCTCTCCAATTGTCCAGTGACCATTCATTGCCCATCTGTAGTCTTGAGTGGATTGTGACTCCCTAAGCATAATAAATAAGCAAATTGATGCTGATATTTTAAGGTCATGTCTAGGCCAGATGGTACACAGGATGTTGATGTGGTTTGATTGGCACACCACGTTTATACCAATATTTAAAAATCATGATTCCCATAAAAATAGGGAATTCTAGACATTCTAGATCATCAAAAGCTCCTGTTGTAGCAGTTCTGCTTTGCATCCTTGTAGCAATCAGGTGGAGCTGAGTAGTGCTGACCCTTTGTGAAAGGGATGCTAAGTCTTTCCTGTTTGCTACAGCCCTGTCTCCAGTGCTAATCGCGGTGCCAAATGGCATCACAACCAGCCTACTTCTCCCATTTTCATTGCCCCTCTATCCTTTTTAGAAGGCTAAACATTTGATTTTATAACTTCAATCTAGACAGGGGAAGCCATGTATTTACCGGAATATCAAAAGGCTTACCAAATAGAGCTTGGATTGAATCCTACTATGCTATCTATTAGATGTATAATGTTTAACAACTTGCTGAATTTATTTGAGTCTCAGTTTATAAATCTGTGAAATCTTAGGGATTCAAGAAAATATATGGTGTGGTGCCTGACACAAAGCAAAGCTAAATAAATGCCAGTTATTATTGTTTTTGGTGGTGGTAGTGCTATCATTTGGTGCTTTCTGAGTGCTATTTAATAGAACAAATGACTTCACTAAGTCTTTCTTTAGATAATATTTAACAAATTCTTCATTTCAAAACAAAACTGTACTAGATATGGTAACATGCATTTTTCTCCACTATACTTTGTGTTTTCTCATAGCTACATTATGCTTAATTGTTGTTTTGTGTTTTTCTCAGGAAAGTATAGATTCTTTTTCTTCTTAGCTCTGAGTTTACTTTCTTATATGTCACTAGAAAAATAGTATTGTAAAATAAATTATTTGTGGTTTATATGGTTCTTCTCTGTTCTTTATGTAATACTTTGAAATCTATTTCTATTAGTATTTATTTCATTGTACCTGATCTACTTCTGAGTTACCAAAATACAATAAAAATCAAGGCAGTAGAAATGTAGTAATGTAACAGAATGCAGAGAACTAGATGTGAAAAGACCCCCTCAAATGAAATTAAACTTGAGATGTAAAATTTTCTTTCTGCATTATCTCACAACTGAAGCAGAAAGGAAACTTCACAGTGTGCCTGAAGCTCCTGGGAGTAAGCACTGGCAGTCTGGGCTTTTCCTCATTTGTTGGGAGTGCTTGGAAATGATACTTTAAGAGAAGGAGGAAATCTCTCCCTATTTCATTATTGTCTCTTCTCATTATAGTTACTCCATTTTTACCCTGTTTGTACCGTGAGCTTTATATGAATCTTTTATAATTGTTTTTAGAGAAACTTTCGTGGTATTATTAGATTTTTGGATGTGTATTAAATTTTTATGGAGTCCTTATTATGTAATTAATCTATGAGTCTTGTTTGCATTTTGCTTTAAGAACCTTTATCTGAGCAACAAATGCATGCCAAGTGTATTTCATTGGTCATTAGGGAAGAGCTAAAGATCTTCAGCAGAGAGGCTTGGCACCTAGCATATATTTTACTTAATAAAGTTTATAGGCCTTTTATTCTGAGATACACTGATAAAAACACTTTTATCTGCTAAAATATTTCTGGAAAAGAAATTAAACCACTAAAATAAATTGCAGTGTTTTGCTGTAGACTTTTTAGAAGAGGCTCTGTCTCAATGAAAAGCACAGAAATACATATAGGAGATATAAAAATATACTCAGCATGTCTCTCCATTCTTTATGTTTTTAGATAAACAAATATAAAAGAACTCGAAATGGATCTACATGAAGGGGCAAAATTCTTCCAAAGTGTAATATCTTAATCCTGTTTATGTACAGATTGGAAACTTATTTTACTGATCCTCAGATTAGAAGGAACAGTATCAGTTTGTAGGAAATGACAAATAGATTTCATTCCTTTAAAACTGATATGCAAGGAGATAAAGGCAAAATATACCCTAGTACAGGTTATCTGGTTTCCATGGGAAGGTCTTCAATAACTCTTGGGAAGGCAAAACTGTTGAGCTGAAGCAGTCCCAGCACAATGGCGCTCACAAAAGAGTTATCCCAGGAAATAGTTCAGGGAAAAAAAAAATTCAGCAATCCTAAAAGTATTAGCTCTTTCAAGTTTATAGTGTTGTTTTCTATAATTTATTTTATTTTATGGTTTTTTAAGACAGGGTCTTGTTATGTAGTCCAGGCTGGCCTTGAACTCACTATGTAGCCCA